>JTDE01001501.1:20945-89641 GCA_014338405.1 Paragonimus skrjabini miyazakii | reverse complement strand
TGGAGTTTCAGATGTGTGTTTATCCATTCAGTGTCCCAAGATAGAATCATGAATCATCAACCTCTGTTCTCCATGCCAAGCGATAATAAATTACTTACTTCGCGTCAGTCAGCATACCCAGCCCAACAGAGATGTGTTGAATCGGTCTAACAAAAGAAAATCGTACAAGTTGATCGAATGAGAACTGACGTCTATACGAATGATGTAAATTTACCAAACTGATTTGTTTACTCTGAGTGAATGGTTATTCAGCAAACACTCCAACACAGTTGTGCGACAAGCATGTGTGAAATAACGTCCGTGTACCCGCAGGTTTTAGTCGTGCAGGTTCAGTGCTGCCGAATGCTATGTTCAAACGACTAAACCACCCAGTATCCTCTGTATCATTCTAGCGCATCTGTCAATTCACGTCCTCACGGAGTGTCTCGAGGCTAGGGGATGTGCTTATACAAAGCATCCTGTGATGCTACACTAAAAAGTAATCGGAGTCAAGTGAATGAATGTCGAGGCCTCGGAAAACAGGAGGTGATTCTGGTGATCTGCACGTATGACATTTGTTTACCCTGGGATATAAGTTACCATCAATTCGGTCGAACGGAAGATGGGTCGGTTGCACAAGAAGGATACTGAGTACCAAGATGAATGTTTTATTCATTCAGTGGTATAAGAGGCCTACGATTTTAACTACACAAGGATGTTCTTAATATGGAATCATTGCATACACGTAAACGGATTATTCTTCTTGATAATTGTGCACGCCAAACAGTGCGTTTGGTCCCACTTTTCTATATGTATGAAATCTCTTCAGTGCAAACGGATTAACAGAAAAAGGTCACAGCATTACAGATCCATAAAACCAAAAGTTGTGTCGACAATAATACGGAATACTCGATGCAGCTCTCTAACTGTTGGCCAAACTGCCTAAAGTGGTTATTGCCTTTTTCGAACAATTTACTCCACATAGTGTTTTTGATCTTTTAGATCAAGATTACCAGCACTCAGAGTAACTATTATTCTAACTGATCAAAGTGTTAAGCAGTGTTTATCACGCGAAAGGCATCAAACAGTAAAGGATTGACCAACTAAGCATACATAAATCCTGTGACTAGTGAAAAAATCACTATAGGTCACCGCAATAAGGTAGGATGATCAGTTACTACTTAACCACGTCATTTTATGAACACATCCGTTGGCAATCTGATAAAATAATAGACGTTTTCCTGTGTCAGAATTGAAAAAGAATGCATCCCATACTCAACCACTGCCCGTCGAATATAAAACAATAATCATAATATAATATTCAACAGATAACAGCTAAATAGCGTCTATAGTGAGAGGTACGGAATGCCTTTGTTCGACCACAATACCCCTCATGATCACGTTACTGGATACTGGTTTGGTATCCCGTCTATCTGCATCGAGTTTGTGTGCGAATTCAACCAGCGATGACGTCGTTACGACAGGCTGTATTAGGTTGTTCCAGATCGTGTAAACCCAGACGGTCAAAGTTAAACGGCTAATTTGATGTTGTAAATTTAGTGAGCTACCTTTGATGTGTTGAATTTCTTTTTCATAAGTATCTTTCGAAGACTATACTGTGAATGACTCAGGATGCTACATACTAGCATTTGGTATGTCTTTGGTTTAGTACAGCGTACTGCAATATTGTAAAACGTGGTGAAGTGTTGTACCTTTTCAATAAAACTAATGTGCTTCGCGTGTTAACAACGACAAATTTGCAAGTTTAGCTTAAGTTTAAGGAAAATTAGTGAAATAAACAGTAAACATTTTTTAACAATAACTGTTTTGTAGCCAACGTTCATTGACTTGGCTGCAGTGATAGTATTAAGGTCTCAGTAGTGGACTTTTGAAACAACGGTGTCTATTTATGAGCCACAGTTTCATTGTTTACCTTGTACACATAATGGAGACAAGTAAATTTACGTCACCGTTTTAAGGTAACTGATATTTGCTAAATATCGCTCTGATAATTATGTTTGCATATCTCTGTGCACACTGAATAAACTTCAGTGTGAATTCGTCATCTGAATTCGTTCAGTATATGATGTAGCTAATTTTGTTGGACGAACTGAAGAGACTATATAGGACTTTGAATGGAAAAGCTCAGGTTGATCATCTGATCGCTATCAAAAAACCAACTCCTTTTAAATGTGTGATATTGTTCGATGGGGAAACAATAGGACCAGTTTAATGGCAAGAGTTTCAATTGTGTAAGGTACTGTTGCACACACACGTTAAAACGTCACAGCAATACTAAATTATGGGTATGTATAATTCCATGCTTTTTGTTTTCAGACATGTTACATATAAGTTTATATTAACAATATTTGTAACTTCATCCAAAAAACATACTCTGATTCTGTTGAAATGGTGACACCCTAAAATCGCTGCAGTTTGAACGCAGTGCACAGTTAGTCCTAGTCAAAAGAACCTTCTGGCTAACCAATTTAGCACTACAGCAGTGTGGAATAGCGGTTCTATCGTTGAATCTAACAACACATAATTAGAATGGGTCATTTGGACTTTCCCTGCCTTATAATATGTAGTAGTCAAATCGAGAGGCCAGCACACGATTAGTTACAATTAGCACTCAGTTCGTGGACATATCCCAAACTTGTCCTCATATCTCAATAACTCTGATCTGTGATACAGATTATGGAAACAAACCTGTTCGTGTTAATTAGTAATCTGTCTCAATGAAATTTCCATCTGATTCTGGTTGTAACTAAACCCCTAGTCTACACCGATGCAGTTGTTTTTTGAGAGCAAGAAATGTGGCAGCATAAAATGTGAACAATGACTCACTATAGAATAGTTCGATGTATTATCGCTAACAATTACTAAGGGTATTCTTGATTTGTACGAATTGAAGAACACTTGCAGATTGTCACATTCCATTTGAATTCCATTAGGACTTTCTGACAGCTTTTTTGAGACGGATTTCAAACAGTTATTTGCGTTATTCATTTCATAATGTAATGTAATACAACAGGTAAAAAAAGATAGTCAACAAACGGTTGCATCTCTGTTTTAAGGCAATGCGATATGACAACGTCTTTTCTCGCCTAGAATGAGTGAAACACAAACTGAAAGTTAAGTTGTTTTATATATGTAATGGAAGTTAATACCGATCAATAAAGTGAGATGAGGAATATCGGATAGTGGATCTTTTCTAAAACTTAGTCATCTGACATAATACTCTGGCGTATAAGAGTGGATTCTCAGCAAGGGGGGGTTTTGGCTTTTGTTGGGACCATTCTTTATAGAAAGGAAACGACCAGCACCTGGATCGATTGAAGGGAGTGGTGAGTGAGTAAAGTGTGGCTTCATTAAACTAGTGTCACAGAAGATGAAGTAGAACGAGCAGTTACTGTATACATTACGCAAAAGATCCAGTATTGTTTGACACACCAACTAGAGACATTAATAGAAAAAACCTAGTGATGTAGTTCTCGAAAATTACAGTCCATAAGATCACGAAGAGTTTCTCGGTATTTGTTCACCTTTAACTTCGACGAACGCCGCCGCTACCAAATTAACAGAAAAAGAAACCCCCCGGGCTGGACAGAAGATCACATCTTCTAGACAGATTTGAAACTAAATACGGTCTTCTGCGACGAATTGAACGTTACTTTCGAGGAGAACTATTTCCAGCACATTGTGTCTAAAGTTCAAGGAACGCATTCGATGACGGTTTGAAAAGATGAGTGTGGTGAACCGACGGAGTTTGTCCATCGCCTAAGCTTCAGAACTGGTGTTTCATCGTAGAAAGAAAATTACACATCTTGAATACAAAAGCGTTCTATTTAGTTTGTGTCTTTTGAAGCCAGCGTATTGTTAAACGTTTTATGGTTTCACAAGAAAACGGTAGTATTCAAACCACCCAGGAGGTCAAAAGGTGGGCGATAGGTGACCAAGTTGCCTTACTGATTATACCATTTTTGAGACCCGGTCTCAATCCAACGGAATTGTATTGTATTACAATACTCTGACTCAACGGCATAAACATTACTCATTGGAGGCCATTCACCGAGTTCGGAAAGGCTTCAGTAAAACACAACATGAAGGTTTGACTGATAGGAAAACTATGTATTACTTTAAATTTATGCATCAATATAAAGTGCTTACCTTGTTTTCAACTTAACTGGTGACTAAAACATTCCAAGTGGTGGTCAGTCGTTCTCCGATATCCCGGCAATCTTTAATGTGACGAAACCTTATTTACATTAAGCGTTTACATGCCGTATTCTTAATTGCTAAATTGCTCTGATCCGGAGAAAATCATTAATATGTGTACAAAATCTATGTGGTTTTTCAATTCAGGAACAGGCTGAATGTTCCTACGTGTATTATAGTGGAAACCATATGACCTTTACGGAACACTTGCTGATGAACCAAAATACTACGGTTAAACATAACAGAAATAAGTAAACTGACCTCGAATAATTGGACACGGAGTGATGCAATTTTCGAGACAAACACCAGTAGACACAACCGGACAACTCAGCAAGACCAGACTGCTGTTAACGTCCACATCTTTTACATAACAACGAAGAAGTAATTGATTTTTCTCCGTAAAAGTCAACGTTAACTCGACCTGCTCATCAGGTGACTGATCATGTAATAGTAGAGAATTCTGAATGGCCTTCACAGTCCATAGATAAAAGATCATGTTGATCTGGCAATGAATGGACAAGTTCCACATCAAGTACTTCATGTGTGGTACTTTGTAGTCATGCTGTTGAAAGAATGTCATATGCAGACAGTCATATTAGTATACGTCGAGATAGGAAAATACTATCGGCTTTTCGCATTTACACATGACACTATCAGAAACAGTACAGTGAAAAAATACAAAACCGCAACTTAAAAAACAACTCAGAGTTACAGTAACTCTTGTATTCAAGTAGGTGATTCGACCGGGTGTTGGTTTAGTACTCAGTAGAGCTTACCAGTAGTGTGTATCCTTTCCGTTACCATGATTGATCTCTGCTTCACGTTCTCGTTACACATCCATATTAAACACAGCGATAGTAACGACATATTAGTGATGACTGAATGATCATATCTAAACATCCGGCCACGTTCACTTTCGAGTTGCCCGATCATCTGGTAGGGAGACGACGTAACTCAGTCGTGTCCAACATGAGATCAATGGTGTATTGGTCAGCACTACCCCGTCATGATACCGTGGACACGATTGCAAACCCAGGTATAGGCACTACCAACCAGCTTTTGTGGGAGGGAGACATGAGTGTAATTCATTGTCCACAGATGTGGTGATTAGACTGTCCGTCTGAATGCAAACTTCGCGTTTGATTGTATGATGTTTCATTCAAATGCCAGATATGTTATAAAGCTATTTCTGAAATAAAAACGTTTCTATTTTGACTAATATACGCAGTAAGTACCTTGTGTCCCTGGGATGCACCAAGAGTAATTGGCCGAACAATTGTTATATTAAATATCGCGTCTGAATGTTTGCTATGTGATAAAATTACTTCATTCCGGTATGGATTCCTTGTGCGCAATACATTGTTTCTAGTTGATGGTCTGCCTCAGATAATGTTAGTTGTATGTTTTTCAGTTGCAAGTGAATATAGAGAACCGATTTATCGCAGTTAACACTGTCGATCACGCAAGGATGATTTATCTCGGTTATGTCTGGCTTCCTAACACTTATTCGGCTTCCCTGTTTGAATGTGGTATAATTGGCCTATTGGTTTAAACAATAACTGTAAGATTTGTACGAATTTGCCTTCGCAACACAGAGTGGGAATTTAATCAACAGTGACCTATACGCACAACTTGGCACATTCCAGAAACTATCATAAGGCTTCAGACAAGCACAAACCATATTCTACTTTTGGCTTTGTGAGAAAACTAAGTGCGTTTTTAGTTACCTAAGGCCAAACTAGAACTTCCAACCCAGCCAAGAAAGACGAATATGGGAGGTACATGAAGGATTATCGATATTGCCATCAATGTTCTACCGGATTTTCATGGTTAGCCCAAAGTGCACGGTGTACAAAATGCAACGTATTATCTCACATAGGATCAGAATATGACGTCGCCAGGTAATCCTGAGACAGCTGTGAGTCAAAAAGAAATCACAACTACTGACTGTCTGCCTTCTTTACTTCCGGACTTCTAATCTGAGGACACCAGGCATATTATGATTATTTTGTTCAAATGCGTCGATTTCATACAACACGCTGCATACGATGTTTCATAATATGGGCTCACGGGATGCGTGGATAGAATCGCAAACACTATGATGTCAGATTGTGCGTTACGATGTGAAGAGTTTTTAAGATTACCAAAAGTGTAACCGGAAGTGTTCTCGTAGTTCATGTTAATGGTTATTTCAAATAACTCGTCCATACAGAATCGTCAGAAATGGTCAAGCGTCCCGAAATTGGTTGTCTAAGGCAGTAACCTCCATATCAACACAGTAATTTATTCATTCGCTTCAGTGTGTCACGTTCCAGCGACCTGTTACAGATGGTTACACCCTGTCATTTTTTTTACTGGACAAATTAAATATCAGTCTAAAACACAGACATTGTTTGACCTTGTAGTAGGTGAATTGCATAGGCGTCGCAAAAGATGTCATGTGAGATGAGGCATTTTTTGTGATAGTCTGAACATACCAACTTTATTGAAGGATGGGTGAATTCAGGGCTATTAAGCAATTTTAATTTTTCACTGTGCTTATTGTTCGGTATGTGAATTTGCGCCGGAGGTCGACGAGAAATAAACATCGGCAAGTAGTAGGAAATTTGTGTCATTATGAGTCGAAAGCCATTCACAACCGATTGTAACTATCACGTTTCCAGCCAACTCCTTTCAAAAGTAGTCCTTACACTTGAGGTTATTTCGTGTAAGAGTCTATCACTAGTGCATATCATTCATTCGAAAGATGCTGGTTAAAAAGTTCTTAGTGAATGACAGAATTGAATTCGATTGTGAAATGTTTGATGCATTTCAACAACTCGTTCCCACTACTCACCATTAACCAAACCATGACTGAAGTAGATGATAAGTTTTGTGATTTCAACTTTGAAAAAATTTCTGGTCGTGGGGTTATCGATTGAAATTAACGAAATCTTTACTGTGTCTTCTTGTGAAGTGATCGGGAAAACTGAGCAATGATCATAAGCATATGCAACTACTTGTTATTAGGTGATGGTTCAGTCATCACTAACGTGAGGGAATAGCATGGTGGTATACATGTTTTTCAATAAAGTATATCCTTCGCGGAAGCGGATGCAATAATTACGAACCGTAACACAAGCGGAACCGGAGTACAATTAATGAAATCAGCCGAGACTTATATTTATATGAGACATGTGTACCCTTTACTATGTATAATTGTCAATATATATGCAGTGACGGAGCATTCCAGTGTGAAACTGGTTTTAAAAAGTTGCAACAAATATAGGCAAGTTTCGGCAAGTCAAAAACTCAGTTCACATACAACAGACAGCTCAGAAGACAAGAATTATACAACAGTATGCTCGTCTCCAGACATTTTATTTTGCAAATACATTAATAGATAATAGGATTATCACACACGGTAATTACTTACATGTAATTTTGTTGCTCACTTATTATTGATACGTGTGGTTAACGTCAGATGACTTGTTTTAATTCCGGAACAATTACGGAAAGTGATTCACACAAGACTTACTTATTGAACATCCAAGCGTGTCATATTTTTCGGAAGTAAACAAAAACGGAGTAGTTTTGTAGAAATAAGAGCAGACTATCAGGCCATTCGTGACATTCAAGTAAGAAACGAACTTCTTTGTTACTTTCCTTAAAAGAAATTGATACCCGGACGGTTGTTCAGTTGTATAATTCAAGTCAGCTCTGGCAAATTAGACAGCCCATAAACATGATGACGAGCAGTTATCACCGTTGACATAGTTGACGAATCAGATGAGAACCAGTTGTGGAAAATCATGGCTTTGGCTGGATTTGAGCCAGTGACAAAAGCAGCGTGCACAAATGCGGCAAACACTCTAGCGGATGAGCTGCGAAACCAAGCCAGGTGATCAGAAATTTCAAATTTGGGCTTATCACATACCCCTCTCCGTGTCTGTCCTAACTCCTGGCATGGCTTGGCAATCCAGCTATTGAAATTGTTGTCCAGTTTGAGTAGGTTTATGTATCTGGTTCGAATCCAGCTAATATCTGGCTTTCTTACAATTGGGTCGCTTCGAAATGCGGTATGGCATGGTAGCTCAGCTGGTACAGCGCTAACCGCGTTTATGCGTTGTTTCTGCCTCTGGCTAAAATTCAACAGAATCCCAATTTTTCACAATTGGGTTTCATCTGAATCATTGTCAGTTGACTTCACCAACTAATCCAGATGGTTCTCCATATACGTGTGGGAACTCCATCATTATGATATGCGTGAAATTCCTGTAAGAATATTAGTTGTACCTTATTCAGGATACCATAATACTATGTGAGCTTATTATTCGTTTGATCTTGATTGAATGCTTTTAACTTGGATTCAGAATTTTAATGTGAGATGTTCGTTGGAGATTTGGATTGCATACCATTCTTGTGTATGTGCCGAAAAATGGCAAAGCATATGCGTTTACTACTCTGATGCAGATAAAGTGGGAGCCTTAAATAGAAGAATCAGCGAACTCGCGCCTTATGTTTCTATCTCTACCGGTTATTATTTAAAACTTATACCTTGTCACACATTTCTTCCGAGCCGTACTACCTTCGAGAATCCCCATTTGGAAGACTCCGATTTTTATATGGATTCAACCATATCATGAGCAGTGGTCAGTTGTCACACAGTAAAGACACTGGCAGACGATTGGCCAAACTATATCGCTTAACAACGATTGCGCGAATCAATCACTATTCTGCACTCAGAAGGCTTTGAGAATACTGCCTACAAACACCAATTCACATACGCCAAGATTCTGTTCCGCGCTGTAAGATGGAAAACGTTCGAAGGGTTTGATGGTGAGTTTAGAAAAAGAAAATGGAATTGTGTCTCACCAATTCATAAGGCCACCTCACCATTATTTACTTCACCAGCAGCCGTCAAAGGCAGGGCTCTGTAAACGGTATTCTTTTGCATGGAATAAATCCATTGTAAGGACTTTCATAGCGATAAGAGTGGTATCAGGACCATTAATGTTCGCGGCTTCCGAGAGGTAGAAGGTTTGTTGTTTAATTATTGAACCGCAATCCACCATGAAGTAATTCGCGCTGGTCTACAGTTTGTGAGGGTGAGGCATACTCAATGTGGTTTATATGCTAAATTTCTTATCCTTGGCAGGACGTTCCGTTTAAGTGAAGGTCCACTGAATCTTTGTGTAATGCAGACACTTGCAGTTAATATGTTAGAACAAGATTACCTACGAAAGACTTTCAGAATATTTTCAAGACCGTCCGCTTTGTCAATAGTTAAAATAAACTAACTCTGTAACATGGACACTAGCTGGCAAGCGAGACTTTCTTCCCTGTGTGTATGACATGTCATTGTGGAAATGTTGTCCATGCCATTTGAAGTTTATTGTCTTTTCATGCAATGCATACCGCATAGTCCCCCAAAGTACGTTATCAGAAGTTGAGCAGCCTGCGATGTGGTTCCTTCATATGAGTGAAACACTGGGCAAACCGGATGCAGAAACCCCTCAGAATGACCAAGAAATTTAAGTCCTGAACAGTTATTAAATTTTAGCCTTAAAAATACTTTTGTATAACCAGAGTATGGCAGAGTTAGTAGGAATCAGTCAGACATATAACCTCAATCGCCTACTATGCATAACAAGTGTGTTGATTGTAATGAGATTTTTCTCATAAGTAATACGTATTCAGTATTTTGCAAGCTGAAGCAAAATACAAATGCAATCGTTTGAAACACTGGTTCCCACTGATAAACTTGAAAAAGGCTAATAATAGCGTGTAAGATGTCTTGCGCATTGACATTTCGTTCTGTTTGATCCGTATGGATTTTCTAACCATATCTCACTAGTTCTATTCAATCTGCTTTGTTCCGAACTATCTCTCGCCCTTTTTGGACTCCTATTACACGTTCGACTCACATCAGTTCTATTTCACGTTCTTGATAATGAGTACGTTTCAGTTGCATCTTGCTGCTTCCGCTTTGATCACCTGATTGACTGTCTCAGACATGACTAGATCGATTTTGCCTAGCTGCTTGCCCCCGCACTATATAATGTGCATGTTAATTTCGCAAAAGTAACCGATGAGATGCGAACGAAATGTCAACGCGCAAGACATCTTACACGCTATTATTGGCCTTTTACAAATGCAATCATTATGAATACGAAATAACAGGAGAATATGTAGTGGAGACAAACAAAACCAAAAAAAATAACAGCTCACGGTGTCAAGTAGAGAAGGGCGGAATATCATATAGGTTGGCAATTGGTAAGTTTATAACATGTGGTAATTCCGGCACATCGGACATACCAGCACATGTAGCATTTGTCGTCCTTTTGGGAGTGGGGATGCTCAGGAAGTGCAAACTCTACCTTCTAGAGTACAGGATGCCATTAACATGCCTGAAAACGTCCAGATACTCTCAGCTTCCGCATTCATCGTGAACACCATTATAAAGAAGGATGCCTTGTCAGTTAAACCAACCGGGCCACATATTTTCAACTCATCGATAAGTATAACATACTGGCTTATTTGAGTCTCGCAACTTCGGTTGGTAGGACACGTTTACATGAGAACCAACTGCGAAAAATCTGGGCTTCGGCTGGATTTGAGCCAGCGACAGAAACAATATGCACAAAGGTGACAAGCTCTGCACCAGTTAAGCAACGCAATCAAATCGGGAGCTCACACATTTCGTATCCTGACTAAGTTATCCGTCCAGTTCACTGCGTCATATGCAATACGTTGAATTATGTAGCGGACTGACTGACAAGCAAGATTTCTCAACAGCTCACGCTGGTGACCACCAGCGCTAACATTGAGCGCTGCAGCTGTGCTACTTAGTGTTTTCGTCCATCTACACAAAATCCGCCGGCATTAACAACAAGATTCGATACGCTGTGCAAACGCAGAAACTATAGAAAGATATGCTGTAAACTCGTTGGTTGCAACACATTTTCGGTTGACATACTGTCAACCTCCACATTTTGTTTGGTCTATAGACTAGTCTACGTCTGTATTAAAAATACACCCATCCCATTTAAAAAAGCGCAATGCACTGTATCCCGATTTTTCAGTGAAAGTTGTGTGGAATCTTGTAGTGTTGTAACTGTTCTGTTCGAAATAATTTGTTGCACCATCGTTTTTTTAAAAATCAAAGTTGCATTTGGTTGCGAAAGCTAACACCTTATTGAAACAAATAAAGCCTTTTTCCATAAACGTACTGTGTCTTCGGCAAATCGGCATTGCAACAGAGTATACGGTCTATACTTCTGGTAGTTGGTTGATGCAGACTTCCAAGTATTAGGCATTACATACTGTGACGTACGCTGATATGGCAGAATTGTGATGAGCACCTAATGGTGCTGTTTGCCTGCAATAACTGGGGAAACCCATTGCTTATCAAAATATTGAATAATGCGTAAGACAGTCTTATGTCAGCCGCGTACGATTTGTGCTGAAGATTTAGAGTCATTCTGATACGTGTTTTACATGTCACCTCTAGGCCATGCACATACACGGCGATTACCAGGAAGACTGTGTGTCTTCGTTTCAGGGATAGGCCTTAAGAGCACGTGTCGAGTGCGAGATCACTGTAACACGTTTTTAATCATATTTTCAGCAAACAAATAAAATGTGGTGAAACATTTGTGATTCGCATCAAACTTACGAATGGAAAGTTACTTCGATATCAATTACTCTCAACGTTATAAACGAGAGAAAAGGATCATTTTTAGCTACTACGAAAAAAATTTAACGAACGCGGCGGTTTCTAATGGAATATATTCACTGCTACCCACTGTAAGATATATAACATTTCTAGAGGATTTTGATTTGATAAATTCGAAAATACTAATCTACGTCTCAATATGTGTTGATTGATTTAGAAGGAGGGAGAAAGTTAGAAAATTTTTCAGTTTAAGAAAGTTAGCAACAGAAAGGTTGCGAAAAAACTTGCAAGAAGATGAGTGGAATAAGATCCCGCTGGTTGCTTAACAAGTTTACAGCGGCAATCATAGTGCAATATCCAACAGATAACAGCTGGATAGCATCAATAGTGAGAGATTCAGACTGAGTTTGTTCTACTGCAACGTTCTGGATGGTCAAGCTTTCTGAATAATGGTTTGGTGTTCCGAACACACGCGTTGGGTTTGCATATGAATTCAACAAACGACGACGCATTTCGGACGGACTGTGTTACGTTGTTCCAGACTGTGCACACCCAAACAATACAAGATAGAACAAACCGTTGGATGACGCAAATTCAGTGAGTCACCTCCGATTTGTTAAAGCTCTTTTTCACAAGTATTTTTCTTAGGGTATGTTGTGATTGATTGATGTATCATACGTATTCTGATAGGACTTTAGCGTATAGTTTGAGGTGTTTTATCTCCACATTCATCGAAAATATTCTGCAGTAAGGAAACTTGCATTCCTCTTAACGATCGTACATATAGCAAACAAACAATGTCTAATCAAACGTGGAATATTAATAATGTTTTGTGTAACAGGCAATTTCGTTGTGAGTAGTATACTACTCACAAGTGACTTCAGGAACAAAAGGGTAAGCTTCAATGCCAGGAAGAAGATGAACCAGAAGCGACTATCGGAATAATGTTTACACATAATGAGGGGAAGTGCCACCAGGGCGAATGACAACGTACTGCTACCTAATGTATGTGAATGAACGTCAGCCGTGCAATAGAGTGTACATTTTCATGGTCTCCTGTTTTAATATAACCTGTACGGGAGTTCGCGTAATAAACAACTTTGCAGACAAAGCGTATTTTGCGGCCACAACAAAAGAACGTAATTAGAACTTTAGTATCGATTCGTTTGATCTTTCCACATCCCCTGCCACGAGTCGATTCCAGACTTTGAAATACGTTTAGCTGAAGCAGTGATGCATGAAACGAGTTCTGTAGCCGAATAAAAAACTGTGAAATGCGTTACGAAGAAAAAGCAGTATTGAAAAATCCCTGCTCATAACGACAGTTACTTTGAGCCTGATACAAAAAGCTAGTCATAATCAAACCAATGCGAAGAATTAAAATACAATGTTCACGTTCACTAGCGCTCAGAGGACACAGTGCATTGAAATGCACGATTGAGCTTTTGTCACCAATGCGGATACACATTAGAAGTTTTGGATAATGGTAACCTTATTTTGATAAAATGACGCGAGTGTGAACACGGAATGCAACTATTCTTGGAGGGTTGTCTTGAAATGGTGGAATTTTTAATGATTAAAGGAGCCAAATATTGCTTACGTACGTCTGACTCCATGTTGAGCGGTTTGGTAAACGTCAAATGTCGAAATAACGTTCCACTTTCAAAGGATGGTTTCGAAAAGAAATGGTGAAAGGATGATAAGAGGAACAGAAACTCAGTTTGGTAGCTGGGAATTGTAGTGAAGTTGTTCGTAGCTCGGGTTGATGGTTCAGGTATTCGACTCTTCACGACGGTTGGCATTCGAGTTGCAAGCATTCGACCCCCAAACAAAGTGACGTCATTACAACAGATTTGTGCTCAACCATGTAGGTCCAGCTACTTACATTGTGATGGTATCACCTCGTTTGGTAACGAAACGTTGGCAATCAAAGTCCTACCCGATAAGCCTCTGAAGACTTGAGAAATCCAATCCTCACCTATCTAGTATACAAACATCACACTGCGATATATACTAGAAATCAGCTATCCTGATTCCAATTCGCTCATTCTAATGATAAATTTTTCGTCTGCGTTTGAAGTCAGCTGCCGATGATGTAGTTACAAAAGACCACAATGAAGTTATCAAGATTAAACATATCCAAACATCAAAATGGTGTTCTGCGCAAATCAGACGGCGAATATGATATAACTTTGAGACGATACCCATGAGATGGTCAATTTCGCCAAGGAACAACTGTTTTTTAAGGTATGTTGGGGTTGATGAAGGATCCTGTAAACTAAGGTCAAGTTTTATCTGGTATGTCGGTAACGCGTCGAGAGCTGCTCCGGTTTGTGTAACCTATCTTATTATGATGGAGAACATACTGTTGTAACCCTTTCAGTAGATCTAGATAGTATCGTTTCAATACGGGTAATGTCTATCACGAATTAAGAGCCAAAAATTTGTACATTTAACTGATGTTGAGGGCAAACCATCAAATTAAACAAGATGGCGGAGCAATCTGAATAAAACCGTCTGTACAGTCTGGTGAATATCCCAAGGTGAATGTTGATCTACTTCGGTAATGGTGCTCTGTTAGGAGATAGGCTAAAGTCGCCTGAGATAACTGTGCCCAAGTCATTCTCAGGCGTGATGGTACCCAGATTTTACCTTCCAAAATGTAACATATTCAGCCCGAATTACTAGCATGTATCAATATATAAGTCACCTTATTAGACCTGAAACGATTGCAGGGGACTCGGTGGTGTAATGCAGTTGAGTAGCTCTGTAGTCTTTCACTCTTTGCCACTGTATATCACACTGGAATAATAGCAGTCAGTAACATCAACGGAGAATTGACTAGCTGGTATGGAACCTTTTGTCAAACCGTTGCAACTTGAAAAACATCAATTGAGAATAACCAGTTGACTTTTGAATCAAGGCGGCAATATGGCAGATTGTCGGTGAACTACATGACTAAATGGTTTTCTGTAGCATACTTACAAATCTTTGCATAGAGAAATACGTGATTTACTCCGTTCATGGCATTATGGACATTTATAGGTAATACAATAACTGGTTCACCTTCATTAACAACTTTTGCCTAATCCTGCTGACCAAATACTAAATTATTAACATATGACAATTGCTTTCGAATGTTTTGTTGGCTCCAAGTTAGTTAAAATGGAATGCTCGCATGACTTATATCGTCTCATATCCTTGTTTGAGCACATTGAATGTAATCGGTTGTTTTTTACACGTGAACTGCAGAAATTTGAAAACGGTGAGCTGTATTCATCGTCTGGAATGTAACGGTACTTATGTGCTTGGTAAATACATACCATCCACCATGAAATCGGCAAGTTAACAAAATCATTTCGACTACGACCGAAGCTGATTTATCTTGATAGTTAGATGTGTCCTATGCGGTCAATAGTTTGTCAATTTGACGTTTTTTATTAATATTTGAGAATAAACACATTTTTAGACAAAACATTGAGATCCTAAGGAATGTTTACAAGAAAAAAATAGAAACGCCTCCGTTCAACTTGACTTTCATGTTTGCAAACGTTCACCACAATCTAGATAGATTCACTTAAGAGTGGTTGTGCACGGAGAACATCCAGGCAGGGTTTGCTTTGTGAACTGGTAACCATGAAAATTCACACAAGATTTACAGTGGTCGGTTGTGATTTGGCCTGCAGTTAGATTGGGATTAGAGATTGGTTCTGTCAAAATAAATGCACGTAAGACTGGTCAGTAAGCAATTTACAACCCGTTACATTTTACAGAACCCAGAGTGTGTTATATTAAAAATATACGGAGAGTATTCCATCAGTCACTTGGAACCTTTCCAATATTTCTATACTGATCGTCTACAAGATCAACTCCACTATGTTGCTGATATTTACAGCCTACTGAAGTTTGACCACTGTAAAGCAGATCCTCTCTGGGGACCGCAAATCACGTGACACGGTTGTGCTGTAGAAAGAGTGGACACTACGGAAGGTGTTCAGTGGCTACAAGTTTACTTAGCTAATATCATTTATGTACGTTAAAGGCAAACATTTGTATCGCGTTTAATTGACTACAGTTATTCTCATTCCAAAATTAGAGAATGGAATCAATGGAAACCACTTGTATCTGGAGTACAAGTGCGCATTTCTGATAGTTGTGAACAGTAGTGGTGTTGTTCCTAGCTCGTGTTGATGGTTTTGGTATTAGTATGTTTTAGCGTATAGTTTTTTGAGCGCTCAAAAAACTATACGCTAAAACGATTACGCACTGATGATGTCACCTCGTTTGGTGATGATACGTTTGCAACCCAAATGCCAAGCTCGCGAACATACCAGTATCAAAACAAGTGCGTATATACAAAAACAACGGAAATGATGACAGTCATTTCCAGGCATACCTATAAGTGTCATTTAGCAAACTAATAAAACTGAAGCGGACAGTGAGTCCCGAATTGCAATTGTATCTCCGCTGTATTCCATGTGGCCCACACATGAGCGATTGCAAGCTATGTCTTATCAATCACACACTGTACTGAGTGAGTGACTTATTAACAAGTCATTATATCTGACGTAAATCTCTTCTTTTGGCATGATACCGTCGTGCTACGTGAATAAGAAAATCATACAGCAAGGAAGACATTATTACCGCCAATGGGGAAAAGCAAGAATTCATTCTGTTCACCCAGAAAGTAGTTTATCCTGTTAACAACCAACAGGATAGATTAATCAAAACCCAAATCAAGCATAAAAATATCAGTTATTTGATTTGCAGTGACAGAATTATGGAAATTAAATGGGATTATTCTGTCAGCAACGCAAGTAAAATGATAATGAAAATCGCCATGTGAATGCAGTGAAATAAACAAAACACACAGGGTGGGAGTAAAAACAATTTGCTCTTGTTTATGTGAATATTCAAAGAACCTCAGAAACCGAGATACCCTACAAACATTTGAGTTGAAGGGGTGGGACTCTGATGTACATGATGATCCTGAGGAACAAAATCTATTATACATGAATGTGAATCAGTTATCTGGAGTAGAATTAAATTCCCATTTGAAGATAGGACCACTTCCACATCACTGCAGTTGATTTCACGCTGACCTCCGCTTCCATGTGCCGAACCACTCCCACGTGAGTTGGTTGAATTTTAAAAGTTAATCTCCCAGGCTTAAAATGCTCGATTCCATTAACTCATTCCATTAGAGCAACAGCACGGTTAGTGTTGCGTGATCTCAATCAGTTTTGTTGTCCTCGTCAGTTACTTAATGAAGAGAGAGCTGAAAACCTGCATTATAGCTCATGTCAAAAACATTTAAATGGAATTCTTTGTAACCTGAACTCCCTGCTAAAAAAATTTCTTTGACAGTAATATTCTGAAAAAATCACTTTTTTCAATGTTGTGAACTACACGATTCAAATCAATTGAATTGTGCATACCAATGTTGCAACTGTGACACTACATATTTTACACAGTCAATCTACAATATGCATTACTTATCAAGTGAGTTATTTATTGGTGCACTCATATTGATCGTGGGTGGATCATTGGACAACATTACAGCGGACACAGTGAAACTGCGAGGTGGAACAAAGTGTGAGCTTAGGACCATTTATAACGAATCGTATTTTTGTAATACGTCATAATGTCGTTTTAATCAACTCATTCGTCATCTATGTCGGTTAAGTTTGACCTCAACTCCTCGATGATCTATGAGACAATGTTAGTCAGTCTACATTACTGGCACAGACCAAATAGATTAGCGTTGTCGGCTGGTATTGTTTACAAACGTTTAGCCCCTCTGTCCGGTCTCATCACCTCCCTAATAATGCTTAGCATAAGCTTTCAGATTTTCGTTTAGTAAGTGGCTGACAGACCAAAACGACACCTCGACATCACGCAATTATGTTTTGTAATTTTTATAGAGTTAACATCTCATTTAGGCAGAAATCGGCCGTTGAATTCCAATAAGGTTATCATGCAGCATGTCAGTTTCAAACATGTTACGTAAATATGCTTCAACCGGCAATCGTTAGTTAATGTGACAGAGGCAAAGTAAATTGCGCGATCAAATTCTATACGGCATCAGTAGTACGAAACACGTTCAAGCCCCCGACTTCATCAGTTAGACATCCAAAGTCATGCTACTGAACAGTAATCATGCCATTTTTAAGGCCCGAATATCAATTAGACATCCTGTTGACTCGTCAGTAATATGATTCGTCAGACACCCAGTTTTTTTAGGCATATTCAATATCAGTTAATCTAGAACAAAACAACTTGTTAAGTAAACTATCACCCGTTGATAATGTTAATCAACTATTACAAATATTACAAATTGAGGAGCGTCGTCTATGAAACCGTAGTCAGCTGACGATTAATGATATCCTCAAATCGTTGGTCCGATTGCCAAGTTAATTTATAGACATAATGCACATAAAGCAAAATTATAATTTTTTATTACAACCATATATTGAGCTATCATTTCGCCATATGAATACTGTGACAAAAACGTAAAATCAGGTAACAAATTCCGCTTCATGTTGTAATATAAACAATCCGGGGAGGTTTTAGACACTCAAAGTTTGTGAAAACTTTGCAGTCACATGAACGTAGCCACTTTGTTATCTACGTATAAGAACAGTTATTTTGACTTTAGCATTTTCGAAGTTATAAATATCCATCGTTAAATTTGTTCTCTCCTGACGATGTCAAACGAACTGCTTCTAGACGCACCAAATTTAAGCTAATCTGTTGACTGGTGATTTGTGAGCAGTTTACCATTAGTGCGTCTTTGACAAAGACAATGAACAATAAATGAAATCTTTTCCAGCGGGAACTATGAGAACTGCGTATTAGTAGCCACCTTCACTAGGTCTAGGCGCATAATCTCTTTGAGAAATATCAATAAGACTCAAATAGTCTTTCGCAGGAAGATATTTACTTTTAAACCAAAGCTATACTTATGGTTGAGACGGATCATGATTTTAAAACCCCACCGGATTAGCTACTATAATTGAGTTAATATCCTATTTGAGTACATGGTTCATTGTACTAACCGAATCGTCTTAGTGACTTGATGTTTATACATGTGAGAATGACATTGGTATTTGTTGCAGGGTTTGATACTAATATGTCAGCCTATCAAGCGTTTTCCCCGTATATAAGTCTATTCACTGTGTTAACTTTTGTTCCGTTTATGTACTTTCTGACCACTGCACAACCAAATAATGATGAACAACGATCACTACAATTTTCCACAATATATAAACATGTATAAAGAGTTCAGGACTCATAAATGTTAACGATTCAAAAGAACTGATTTTATATCTCATTCTTACCGATGCACGCTGGCTGACAAACACAACAGTTGAGTCTGAACGTTCGTTTGTTTTCAGACTGGTTTAACTGATGAGTAGACAATGTGTTATAACTTTAGTTAATGCAAATGGGTTGAATCCTACACAAACGCGATAACTGCTTTTATCCATCTAGAACAGGTAGTTATGTGAAAGGAAATATTACTCCATAAATCAACCCAACTCATCCGGAAGAACTGTCGATAATATATTTCACTATTCGTTGTTAACAAATCCATTATCAAAGTGAACATCCATCGAAGGTTTACATATCCAATCAATATCCAAAGATAATAAAGACGCAACCTTTCGGCAACTGTTTACAGAAAATTTTATGCTTATTACAGTCGAAAGGAGTGCATTTTTATATTATTTATATATGTGATACGTAACCACCCATATGCTGTTGTTAATCATTGCGTTATTGCATAACTGACGTTTGCTTCCAGTTTGTATAGTATAACATAAATAACATATATTCTGTTTGGATATAACATGTTTGATCCGAAACGGATATTGCCATAAAATATATCACAAACAAAACTGTACGTGATCGCTTGGAAACTGCACGGCAGAAAAAGGATATACATTTGTGATGTGATGAGAGGAACCCGAATACACCTTAACACGAGATTATTCTGTAAACGCACAAGGAATAAATCAATCGCGTTTTCCTCGTCATTAGACCTTCTCACCGCAGAGCTATCGACAGCGTTAATGATAATCTATCCAATGATCTTGTAGAATCGTAAATATGTGCCTTTCAGAAGCCTAGATTCAACCTGATACGACGTGAAGTTTGGAAGAGGATTGTTCCCAAAGTCAGGCCTCATTTGTTTTCTCACTGATGCCCCATTCCATTGCGTATCCTACTTTGACAAATTCAAAGGTAGAAGCTACCCCTGTGGTTTTCCAGGTGCCAGTAAAAATGTTTGAAGCAGACGATCGTTTGGGTTCGGTCATTACAACGGATAACAGCAGTAACATACTTGGTAGTCCGTTACGCTGTGGAGTATAGAGTTCTCCTGAAAACGCTGCGGTCACTACGACCCACCTTACAGCTGCAATTCGAACGCCACCGACTGAAAACGAACTGCTAAATCAGAATTCATATGTATACTTAACAGCAAGTAGTAGGTTACTTTTATCCGTAAACCAGAGAAACGTTTGTTTCATCGACCAACCAAAACTATGGTGGATAGGATTCAAAATTAGACCGGTAAATATGCAGTGATGATAATGCAGTCAACTCAAGCCTGGATCCAGACGCATTGGCTGGGTAATCTTTTCCTTGTTTCTAGTCAAAAATCAGCACCTAATTTTTTTGATCAGCTGTCTTTTGTTTCGTCTTTATCAAAATAACTAAGTTCGACGGAATTGAGGGAAGTAGGTTAGAAGACTACCCCTCAAAACATGCCATTTGAGAAATGAGTCTATTGGTGCCTTTAAGTCTAACGGCTTTGCAGTCATAATAGATTGATCTCCATCACTGATCCCTTCGACATTTTGCCAAAGGACCAACTTTGTGACGTCGTTATTCAAACTGATAATGTTAGTTACTCTAGAGTAAATGGCTTCCATTAACAAAATTTGTTTCTTTCAAACACATAATTCCTAAAGCATTATAATTTGCGGTACGCTTTACCTCTGAGGTATCAGTTCTGCCTATCAAAGATTAATCTTCGGCACTCAATTTTGTCTTAAAATCTAGCATTTGCTTTAATTACGGTGCTAATTTAATTATGTGGAAGACTTGAAGTAATGGATTTGTCAGCTCGAAACTCGTAAGCCGCAAATCATCCTGTTATTCGACATACATGCGAGTAACAAAATATGTCTAGGCAGAAAACCACAATAGGTATGCGTGTTCCAGCTCATTAGCAACCGAAAACATTCATTTGCATGACTTAGTCAGCATATTATAGTCCCACTGTGAATTGTGTATCGACAAAAATTTCTGCCTGCTGTACATTATTTTCTTCTGTCCATGTTTCTAAATTTTCTCTCTTACTGTTTTACCCTGTAATTATTAAAGATTCGGCTCTGGCTAGCAGTATGAGCTGTTGAATATTTTTTACCATAATTCTGCTGCCTGCGTACTTCCGACTCCACTTGCTATTTCTGGTATTGGAGATAAAAGGGAGTTATTGTTAGCATCAAAGCTAGCTACCGACTACCCATTGCTCCTCCGCGCTAGTCATAATTACTAGTCCTCAGTCATTCATCACCCCACTGGATCAGTAGAATTTGGGAAAAACGTTCTAGATTTGGGCCCTGTTACATTCAAGTTCTACTGGTGTTAACCCTTATACAATAAATTCGGTTCAAATAGAGAGCGCTGGGTTGTCTGCGGCTTGGAAGTCTCTTGCACATCTGTTATAATTCGGTTAGTCAATTTCCGAAATTTCGCTAAATCGACCGCATGCAGTAGTCGGTCCCTACGCGACGTAACCTATTGACAAACTGCCAGTTTCTCGCCGATTGTTTGGAATGACGTGCTTTCTATTGTGACTTTTGGTGAGGATGGTTCAGTAAGCAGACTCAGTGGCAATAACTCTTCTTGTTGGTTCTTTTTGACATTGTATTTCCCTTTGAACAGAACCTGGGAGTTAATTAATCCAGAAATTCGGCAACCTTCTCCGGAGTTGTCCATTAGACCCCCATTCCAACCATCTTGATGGCGACGTTGAAGTGCATAAAAATACTCTAAATTTCACAGTTTTTAATGAGGGCGGTCACTGTCCAGCCTTATGAAAGACCACATATGCTTGTACTTGAAAACATAAGTCAAAGCGTAAAAGTCTATGCACATCCTATGGGGTAATATGGTTTTGATTTTTATGACTAACACTAGTGGCACATAAATATATATGCTGGCCATTGCAACATACAGCTCTGTGGATGAAACACTGTAGTAATAGTAGGTGTCTGAATGGGAAAAGAATTTTTGGAGGGTAGCTTTTGGAAGTGTGTGGTTCTTAACTTTTCATTTCTTTTAATAATTTGCAAACAATCTTAATTAGCCACTTGATGTATGCTGAATGCAATGGATAACTTTCGGTCACATAAATTGTTTCACTTCTGAAACGTTTTCCACTGTGGTGTAATAATTTTCGCGCATTTTTCCTGAACGTAATTTCACATTTTAAGAAAGACGTTCAGAAACAATGTTTATTTTAGCGTCTGTTATGTCTAACATTACTTCCTTCCGATTCACATAACAACCTGTCGAAATCGGTTACGCTGTTTCTTAGTTTAACTGCAATAACATTTTCGTTCCAAACAGCCATATATAAACAAAATATCACGGTCGTTGTTCGAGAGTGATTGAGCGGTTGGCGCCAAGTCACTGTCTGTAACAATCCTTTTAAAAATGTGAAGTTTATTTAAACAAGACTGATGGATTATGGAATATCCGCTGCAGATTTGACGCACTTCTATTTTGAATGTTCCGGCATCCCTTTTGACGTGTTTCTTAATGATGACTTAAAAATTAAAAATTGCGAGAAAGTTGTAGAACTCAAAGGTGAAATTGGGAAACTCCTGCTACTTTGCACAAACAAGTTTCGTTTTCTGTCTCACAATATGATCTACTGAAAGAGATGTGGGGTGGCACAGCAGCTGCTATCGGGCTTCATTCTACCCGGAGTTTTCTTGAATAAGCTAAAGGCCAATCAACTAGATATAGCACTTCAGAATTTTGCATCCTTCTACACAATGAGGGTGTCATTATTCAGCATCATCATTGTGGATTCCAAGATGAGAAATGTTACATCATATCTTTTGACCGGCATATGCGATTAGTAGGTTCATCTGGGAGACAAGCGGCATCGGCGAAATAAATTTTCCGGCATATTGAAAAGAGAATATGGTTCGATCAAACAAAAGTTGTACAGAAAACAGACTTGATATGCTGATTAATAATACTTCGATAATTTCGTCGAATTCAATCAAACGCGAGGCCTCAGGCGAATTTTGTCCAAGAAGGACACTACGAATCTGAACGATTGGCAGTTTACAAATTGAGAAGACATGTCTAAACAAAGTTCACACGCAGACTACCGAACACGATCCATTCATTAGACAATGCGAGCTGTCTAACTGAATGTTAAGTAAACTGTTATAAGCAGATGTGTAGTTAGTGGTTTCTCAATCAACAGAGATCTTATGAATGAAGGTATCACGAAATGACTCAGAAGTCAGTCATACTAACTAACCTCGCATCCCGAAGGCTTGCAGACTTCCGCTCAATGCCCGTTATCATGTTATAACCAGGAGACAAACTTCCACGTTCAACAATCAGCTTCTGTGTGTACTCATTTGTTTGCTCGTGTCTATCATCACCAGTTATAAACGGATAGTATTTTGGTGGCACAACTGAACAACCAGGCAGTAGATTTGGTTCACGAAGCGGTGTACTATACACAATAATTCACAGACCTTCCTATTTCATCAATTGCAGTACAGATACCCTTAGCCGACGAGATTGTGAACATAATCGTAGTTTTAACAATTATAATTTGTCAGAATAGTCCGATTATTGAACTTCACTTAAACAGTTACTAAGATTTGCATCGAAGACAGTAACCTTTGAACATATGGCTGCAAAGTATCAAACCTTTGATAAGGTTTGATGTCTGAAACTCTGCAGATTTTCCTGTCTGCTACAGTGCAGACGTTAAGTATAAACCTTCCTTGTTATAGATTATTTTGTGGTAAAATGTCAATAATCGATTATGGTCTGTACTAAACTCTATCTTCAAACTATTTAAGTAAAATTACTGAGGGAATACAACGGTTTAAAACTGTTTAGTAATTACCACTGATTCGGACCAAAAATGCACCCCCTTAAGTCGATTGTGTAGCGCACTTCGTGTTTCCTTAAGCCAAGATAAACTGCCGGTGAAACGTATGCATTCTTCTAGAAATTTCAATCTGAATTTTTACACATTTCCTAGCAATTATTCGTCCATTTTTTAAAATCTCATTCATTTTTTACCAATGCGTAACTATTCTTCATTCGTCGTCTGTGTCTACCATCAGTTTCTTTAGGCTTTTTGAATAGAGGTAGCATTTTTTATATTTCACAGATAGTTGTCGACCTATTCTAATTACCGCTTCCGTATAAAAGATTTTGGTTATTCATAATTTTTGAATCTGCGCCCAATTTACACCTGAACGTCAGCTGGGTTCCAACAAATTCCTCTCTTCTTAACGTTGTAAATCGATGTCCCACTTGTCATAATAAACTTGTATTCACCATTTCCTTACTTCCCGATACTAACAGAGGTGTCCAGTTAATTCAGGTCATTTTGAATGGTTATTTTGATGACTATATGAAATCTGTTTTTCACCCAGTTTTTAGCAGTACATGAACCGGCTCACAAAGTCAAAACCATATAGCACTTTACATAAACGACTGTGAATGAATGAGGAAAGAAATGACTAACTCACAAAATTACACAATATACTGTCAAGCTGTATACGGGACACTAGTTAATACTGTTGGCCAACGAGCGGCGGTCTGTGAATACTCTTAGGTTGTACCATGCGATTATCTGAAGTAAATTTAATTTCTGAATATGGTGGTTAATTGTTGCAGAAAAAATGAGTGAAACTGATATGATAGCTTGGATCTTTGCAGGACAACCGAAATAATCTGGACCAGATTAGGATATCAGTTGACCCTGAGTTGAACCGTCATATTTAACAATATATTTCCATAGTACTGGTTGGTACTGATTGCGGTTTGTTACATTTCGGAAGCTGATAGTCCCGAAGGTAAAAGTTTATCGTGAATCAGATCATCTGAACGATTAACCGAACAGTCTGCAGCTTAGATTAATTTCCGTATATGATGAGCAAAATATGGTCACCCGAATTCACAAACTACACCCTGTTATTGTTTGTTACATTGCCTACGTCTTTTATTTAAATTATCTCGAATGAAACTACTGGGTCATTGGCCTGTTCCACAATAATGTTCTTGCTGAATGTCGTTTGTAGTTAAGCGACTGAGAAAAATATTTTGGAGAAGCTTACCGCTTTACATGTTTGTTAGAATATTGGTTATGAAGGCTTAGCATTCAACGACAAAATAACTGACGAACAAACGTTATGTGGCAGATAACGAATTACAGTAAATGGTTTAAATTCTACAGCAAGGAATATGACTATCTCATGAAATTCTTTCTATCTGAGTACCGACGTGCTATACGTGAATAATGCTTCTCAAGAGAACAACAAACATTTTGTGACTGCTACTGCCAAATAATGCCGCAGTCAAACTGGCGGAGTCAACCATAGAACCTGTAAAAATCGTGTCGGGATCAAAAATGTCACATTTCATTTCGAGCGTCAAAAGTTCAATCCGTGTCGCAGGACCTTTCCCCACAAGATCACTCGTTTGGGAAGCTTCTGTCTCCCATGACAGCAGGCAGCATAGTTGCGGTGACAGGTACATCGCAGAACAGACGGGGAATTGTGAGAGGTAAAGGTACGGTATATTTCTAACTGACGAGCTCGCATAAAAACCGGTATCTCAACGTTCGAATAGCAGCTGGACACTCGATCACGAAACTCGAGTTTAAACTGTTATATGGATAACGTAGTCACTTTGTTTAGGTCATCTCGGGCAACCACAACCAGCAAAATATTTGCTCTTTGCAAAGGTCTGTTATTTACGCATAACACATTGGATGTTAGCTAATGGTCTGTACTGACATAAACACTAGCATTGTCGTGTCCGTTTAGAGCTCAACACATCTAATCAAATTCCATACGACTCTAAATGTTTTCTTATCAGGCTCTAAACTCGCATGATAAATGTATGGCGTAAATCAATGATACGAATGTAAAAAATGCTTGCCTTTTGCAGGGTACATTTTGATCTGGAGTTAAGGATCTGGATAAATGAAACTCAATGCTTCAGAAGAAATATCGTTCTAGTTAATGGTTAACAAAATTCTGATTTGGTTACGTACAAACTCGTTAACATCTCCGACTTCAGTGTGTCTCGTTTTTACTGCGACAACCATAAGGCTTGACCTTTTACTCCATCGGGATTTTAGTAAATCAAACTTTCTAATGAAAATAATGTCTGCTGGCATTAACCACGGAATGCACTCTAGGCGCCTGTTAACTCACACAACAGCTACGGTGCAAGTGACAGTGTCTGTGAAGTCTGAGCGGGTAATATAAATCAAACGTCGCTCAGGATAGAAAAGAAATCATAGGTTAATTCAAAGCTGCGAACCAATATCTGAAAGGTTGCTGTTTATGCTTGCCTTATATCCGTGCGGATTGTTTTCAAATAAAAGATTGTTTCAAATTTATGATAAGTAGTTTGGTAGATTTGCTAATTTAAAAGATATCCATTTGCGAAAAGTCTGAAATTCGGCTGGATTCGAACCAGCAACAGAAACACCGTGCACATACGCGGCAAGTACTCTACCAGCTGAGCTACGAAGCCTTGCCGGAAGCACAGAAATTTCATATTTGGACCTATTTACCCACCCGACCAACTGTGTCATATGGAATCCACCAAATGATCCAGCCGACTGACTGCCCAAACAGGATTTTTCTATCAGTTCACGCTGGAATCCACCAACGTCGCCGATGAGCATTGACAATGAATTACTGATAAGTAGTTTGGCAGGCTTGATAAGTTAGAAGCGGTTCCTTTGCAAAATGTCTGAATTTCGGTTGGATTCGAACCAGCGACAGAAACACCACGCCCAAAATGCTACAATTGCTACCAGTTTCATGAAAGCACACATAATTGTGGTTGATAAATATCAGAGTTAATTCAAGTCATTCGCATACATTTAGATCATGGTAAATTCAACCGTTTTGGCCGAACATAATACATGCTGGTAAAACCTCGGATAACCTTATGATAGTCGGGGGCTAAACGTTATCGATTTCTTATCAGCCTGCTGGTAGAGCAAAATGTATTCAGTCAGATTACCGCACAGTTTCACACACACAAATAATCTTGAAGAACACTGTTTAAGAAAAGCACAAGAAAGGTTGCTTATGAAATTGCTTTTAATCTTATCAGCATGGATTTTTTTAAACCTTTACACAAGTATATCTAGAAACTTTGTTTCGAATTTACGCCATCTCAGAATCAATACAGTAGGTTGATCAGTTTGGATGTTGAAAGAACGTACTGGAGCTGTGCTTAAACTCTATTCGTTTCAGGATCAACTATGGCAATATAGTGCTACAAGCTGAGTTACTGTAACTAAAGTACAAATGAGTTAATAACTGTAAGTGCTAAAATCAGTCGGTGTTATCGTGTGATATGTGGTCGAAATTCTTCGGGTGGGCAAGCCAGATTGGATCCAATAACCATGTGATACGTCGTGTGATTCTGCTGAGATGTGATCATTTACCAAATGCTCATTAAAAAGGAATCTTGAGGATCTTCACATAAGTGATTAATTCCCAATAAAAACATCAGAATTTAAATCAGTAGGACTGTTTAGGACTGACAGGTGTTTACCTTTCTGACACCCAGGATGATTTCAAATTATATCCCTGAGCTCGAAATCGTGAACCATGCATGTACGGTGTACGTTTCATGATAGAATATATGATTACAGAACTTGTTGAATAAAGTGAACGACCGGACTGTATTTAATAGATTGCACTTCACACCTACAACGTGTATTATGATCCTTCAGAGCTGGAACATTCCCTTGCCCACGTTCCCTGTTGCAGACAGTTCACATGGCACTGTAGACCAATTCATACACACGGGCATCATTATTTCATCAGGTAGTAGTATAACTGACAATATATCAGCAGGAATAGAAAAGACACTTATTGTCTTTGACAGTCTGAAGTGAAAAGATGTACGGCTGACTTATATTCTGCTTTATGGTTGGAAACGGTAGCTTGGTGGCGACATAGGCATCGGTGAACATGTGTTTCACCATCGTTGTCTTAGTCGGGCATCCCACGTTAAGTACTATGACCGCGTGAGCACCTTATCACCTCAGCAGTGACTGTTTCAAAAATCTTACGTAATGTGACCATTTAGTCAAGTCTACAAACTGCGACGGTTCGGTCACGTACTTCGGAATTCAGCGGAGCGTTTGCCGCACCAGAATTCATTAATTGAAGCAGACGAAAGTTGATAAAAACCAAGTATTGGCCAAGAAAGTTTGTGAATACAATGCATAAAGACTTGATTATTCTTTTTGGTAAGGTGAGTAGGTGAAGCTCGCGCTACTGGGGATCTTTCGATCTATCAGATCTTTGGTGGGAAACGTGATCCGAGATGACAACTTGCTGCAGTCATTGGTGTACATACCCCCAATACACGTCCGCTTCCTCTAATTTGATTCTTGAAGTATTTATTTTCATGTTTTCAGTGGTTCTTTGCTCTATACTATTCCACTTTCCATCCTTTCCGGGCACGATGGCTTAGGTTAAAACATAGTTTGGTTAGGCTCAGGGCCGTCGTGAAGCAATATATAGTGCAGTAATTGAATGAGTAAGGACAGGTTAATGTTTACACTGGTTTCATCAGCGTAAAGTCAAGGTTTCATGCAAGATACATGGGAACGGAGTAGCAATTTTGAGTCGATCAGAAGCTATACTAAAAACTGTACTGTTCACTGTGTAACTAGTTGTTCTGAGTGAAGCTTTAAGAAATGCTGCTATGCGTTTTCCATCATGTTCTGAATACTTCCATTTTTAGAAAACTTCACAAACATGACAAATAAATGCCAGATTTATTATCTCATTCTAAAGCTTTTTGCAAAAAAACAGTAGTTCTTAAACGTCTTGATCAGGTTTATCCCTAGATGTTTGATTTGTTGTGTATAGTTGAAAACATTAATCATCACATTACGTAGACATATTTAGCCTAACGTCAGTGAGAATGTATGTGAGTTTGTTATAAAGCTGCTTAAAAACATATTGGGTTGAATACCATTCACACATCTTTTTAAGATATTAAATTTATTTCTGCATGGTATATACTGGAGCGTTTCAAATTTCAAATTTTCACTGTTCTTGCTAGAGACTGCACCTTAATTGTTCTATAGACTGAAAAGTTACCTGTTTTTTCATACTTTTATTTCGGTTATATCATGCAAGTGCGCTTCAATTGGCCTCAAGATCAACACAAACAATCCGTATTTTGATGTTAAACCAATATTTAGAAAGAGGGGCAACATATATTTGGGTTTTGTTTCTTCAGTTGATAACACTTCCTTTTGGGCATCTTCACAGCATCTAGCACAAATACATGTTTCAGGTGTGCTTAATAAGGATTATGACCAACACGTTTGGAGCACAACGATGTTCAGTGACCTAACTTCGCGGATCAGATGAAATGGATCAAGCATTCAAACTATTCACTACAGCCAACAATAGAAGTTGTATGCTTAAGAATCACGCTTTACCGATGAATGCATTGTTAGAATTAGTCGTGAGTTCAAGCTTGTTGGCCCTGGGTGTCCACTACTGGTGCATACTCTAACTTGCCTCTGCTCACAAAACTGGATAAATTGCCTGAATGATAAGGCGTCTGTGTAACCTGTTCTGCTGACACCTGCATGGGAACGTGTATCTTAACATTGGTCGTTATTGCTATCGTGGTGGATACAAGTGAAGGATGGATCTATTGAAAGGAGTCGTGATCATTCAAGAAATTGTGCATTGACTCAAACAATCAGATTACCTGAAGTAGCTGGCTGTCTTTTGTGAACGGAGACGAAATAAGCAAAAATAGTTCTATGAGCGGATAATATTAACCAACGTGTCAAGGACATCGGCCAGGTTTCCTCAGAATTGTTAAAATCAAAATCATATTACCAAAGGAGCAGATGTTACGAGGAGTTCGTCGTTGTTAAGTCATCTTGTATTAGGTCTGATCGGGTTAACCGAATCTGAGTTTATTGGGTGGGGCTGAGACCGATGCCTTGTAATTGTCTGTACGCTCATTTAGCGCGGTGACCGAACTTCTTCCTAGCTTCTAAAGCTGATACGCACTTTTCGGAAGGAATTGTGCGTGTCTCTTATGTTCACTAACACGTACTTTCAATTGCCTGCTTGGCTTTCTTGCAATCACCGAAGTTGCTTTAATATATAGTCTTTTTGGTCCTCCACAAAACTCGACATTTATGGTGCATCACCAGTCATTCTTTGGCATTGTCAACCGAAATACGGTGTGATCGATACACTCAGAGAAAAAGGAAGCATATACTTGCGGGATTTTTATCACGATAGGACATTTGTACAATATATCTTTTTGGCTTCTTACTTAGTCAAAATGCGTTCATTGAACCTTCTATGAAAACGTCTGGATATTGGCTTCTGGCTAACTTTTATTTAGTTTGCAGAATCTCTGCCGTTTCGGAGAGTTAGCGGAAGAAAATTTTGCTCAGACTGCCGATGATGTCTGCCGTGTTCATGCTGCATGGATGCAGGCGGATGAAGCTGAGATAACGACCAGAGTGAGACTGTTTGCAGCACGCAGAAACATCGAGCATCTGCCGGTCATCTAATTTGATGAGAAAATTTAGAAAATTGGGTGAACTTTAGTTGGTTTCCATTGAATCTTGAATGGCAATTTCTCATGAGGTTTATAATGGACCAGGTGGACCGCTGTTCCTGTATATTTTGAAGATGAGTGCTTGCATGTGCTTTCACCACCTCAGTATTGTTCCTCCTGAGTCTATCCATGTCTTCAGATGATCCTATAGAAAAATGCTGTAAAACATTTTTTGCTGCTTCTCCTAAGTAAAAATCGCAGTAACATTGCCTTTGTCAGCTGTAGCGATGTGAATCGACTGATCTATTTTGATAGTCACAAGTGATCAGGTTCATGAAGGCTGGTCGATATTATTGAAAAAAGTTCACAGTTCTGACTCTCACATGATGGATGCAGGTAGCTTCCTCAGAGCAGGTTCGTTTATGGGCATTATATCTACTGACACACCCTGACAACCTGAGACATTGTAAGTCCTTTTTCAGGTAAATAAATTTTATATTCAGTAATTGATGGCCAGGAGAGAACCATAATCACGTCTTCTGAGAACTGTTTCTTTGCCGAAGGTGGGGCATGCGGGACGCTAAGTATGAAGTGGAATTTATGTCTGCAAGGATTATACGGTAAACAGTTCAAGGTCACGCAAATGAATACTAATGGACTTAACAGCCGTCAACATTGAGAGTTATTGTCAAATGGTTTTTGAGCGTCACTGTTGGCTGTATTATTCATGAACAGCTTACATGCTGTGTGATTAAGTGCAGTCAAGAAGGTGTTTGCAGTTTTTGTCTGCTGCATTGCTGGTTTTACATCATCAAAAAGGAATCCAATAGCAACAATGTTATGTTTGTTTTTAACTTGATCCAAATTTCATCGGGAAGTCGGACATTGGTCGACTAAACTTTACCAATTTTAGAATAGCAGAAGTGAAAAGGGATTTTATTTAACGGAAATCTAACAGAAAGTAAAACTAGAGTGCTTGATAAACTTACTTCAACAATACCGTCCCGACAATGAGAAAACAAGACCCCATGCAATTCCTAGCAGAAGTAAGGGTCTGTACCAGAGCAAATGTGCATCGGATTTTATTTGATGGGGAGGTGGATGGTCAAAGTGGATCCTAGGTCATCTGTTTTAAGCAGGGGATATGTAGTTAATAGTTTGTCGATCAACAGAGGTCTTATAAATGAATTTATCACGAAATGACTCAGAAGTCAGTCATACTAACTAACCTCGCATCCTGACGGCTTGCAGACTTCCGCTCAATGCTCTTTACCATGTTACAACCCGGAGACAAACTTCCACGCTCAACAATCAGCTTCTGTGTGTACTCATTTGTTTGCTCGTGTCTATCATCATGAATTGGTCATGCTACAAGTGTCCGTAAATATGGCTTTGCTTGTTTGAGTGATAGTGTAACTAGAACGGTTACAGACACGAATGTTGTTCATTTGGCCGGCTCTCGTGATTCTGTCAGTATGAACGATACTGTCGGTGTATCTGTCGTATATCAAGAAACCGATGGGAAATGGTGAGAATTCCAAAGCTGTCCGCTACGGAGGTTATTGACATTCAGTTGCGCAAATTTGATTCGTGCGCCAGGAAGAACGTCGCATCTGCGCAACCTCCTGTGGTTTATACTCAGTCAAATTTTATGCCTGAGACAATGAGCGTTAACTGTTTGTGAAAGCATTTCACTACATCTACCCTGATTATAGTTTTTGTACCTATTGTGTTGCTACTCACCTGGTGATGGCGTCCACTCATGTACACGTCTTAATCATTAGATTGCTGTTTGTCCGTATAAAATATGATATGCAATAGGTATTTGTTTTTACCGGATTCTCTTATGTTAGCATGTTTAACCAAGGATAGCATGTAAAATTAACGAGTTATGTAACAAGGAATATCCAATCCCCTCTATCTCATTTCTGTCTTTCACAATGAACACATGATCACCTTCTTGCATTTCAAAATTTGCCCATTTTTTGCCATTTTTCTGTGGTTACGCTCGTTGTCCATTAGTAAAATTGTAAGTGAAATCAAGTGTCATTTCGAATATTTGCTACTGGCCTGTGCAAACCATTGGCTACACAATTGAAACTGATTAATATGTTCACCATTTGGGAGACCATGAGGGTAACTTAGATCTTGGCAGCTAAACATAATTGGTATTTCACTTGTATTCCTAGAAGTAGCTGAGTTCACCATTTCATTTGGGTTGCTAAATAAATTGTATTTGCAGAAATAAAAACACATCAAAACAACGAACAAAAATGTTCCATCATGTGGTATTCTGGAATTCACGTCTTTTCTGTTAATGCTATATAAACTCTCACCCCCCTAGGGACGTGATCTGCTGCACACGTTTGTTTGTGTGAAATATGGCATTTAGTAGATAGGGAACTTCCCATTAGCTACTGACAAGTTAAAAGTAGCAAATAGTTGAACAACTGTTATATTTTGCATATGGAACTAACTCTTTTGGTTGAAAAACACTTACTTGCATGATCACAGCAGCGGGAAAAATATTTCCTCTTATCAATTTACTTTGTCTTTGGCTATGCAATGTGTTATATGATGCTTAAAGAATGGATGACAGCCGCCTTGTACCTGTACGACCATATGTTACCATTACCCCGCTCATTCTGTCATTTTTGTATATAAATATCCTTCCGTTTTGTTGAGCTCAGACCGCTTTCCGTATTGCATGGTTGAGTTCACAATGGTAAGAGACCCGTGACTAGGCTCATTTACGGTTAGATTAGCAATATAAACCTGGTCATTTCCTCTAAAGACGGAAGAAGGCAACATATTTTAATGGACAGCCCGCCAGCTGGTAATAGAAAGTGATCGTCCATGTCGTTCTATATTCAGTTGATTTCGTTGTAATTGTGTTACTTAACTAAACATCTATTTTTTTGTACTCATTACTGATAACTATAACTAGTCTATCTTTAAAGCTGTCTATGATCCCACAAAACAGCAAATGGATCTACGGGCATTCTCGGTGCATAAAATATTGAACACTCCATGAACTGACCGGATCTATCTCAAATAGCTAGTTAAAAGAAACTAATTACATTGTGGATTCATTTCACATTTTTGTCAGTTTAAGACTTGTGGCTAGATCGAAACGTACATACTGATGCGGGCAGTATGTTACGCGCACAGCTAGACCAACATGAGGAAAGATTGACAGCCAGCTGTTCTTGATTCCATGCAGAGGGTTAGCAATTGCTGGCCTGTAAGGACCCACAATACTTCGGAAGTTAAACGAAACCCAGTTGAAAACGGTGGAATTCTGCTGAGCCACCTATGGAAACAGCAAGCTATTACCTGACAGGCACTGGCCTGTGAAACCTAGCTTGACAGCTCACATATTTCAAATTAAGGCACACTTACCAGCCAACGGAATTCAGAAGTTTGATGGTCTCAGCAAGATTTGTCAAACGGGTCTGGTTGGAGTCTATGAACGTAATTATTCAACATCGAAAGTAGATTGCCACAAATTTGTGAGTTGCAGTTATTCATCTGTATGACAGCAAATGACCACGTGATCCGTAGTCGATAAGTGCATTTCGACACACGAGTCGGCGTTTTGTTTCAGATGAATGCCGGTCTTCAAAAGCTTTGTTATTTCCTTTCTCAACCAGTTTGACAAATACTCATTTGACTTGGATGTTTCATTTAGGTGCCGTTGTTTTGCTTTTATGCATTTCACACACTTACAATTGATGTGTCTACGTAAATCAGTTATTATTGAGTCGTGTGTCTTCGGATGGATCACTGGCTATAGCGTAAAAGGAGGACAGATCAATGAGACTTAATAAAATTTCAAAATCTGGGAGGATTAACGATAGTAAACTACTGGTCCTCTGACTCTTTCTCAGTAGACGCCTTGCTGTAGATTAAATGGTGTTTCATCATCTCCGGCTGGTACTGGGCTACACAAAATCCACTGCTCCATATTATGCTTGGCATTGGTTTCAACGGCTCTTGTTGATTTGTCTCTAAGGTTTAGTCGTGACATAAGTCAACTTACATAATGATTTATAGATTTTACGCTTACCCTAACTTCACAAATTATTTGATTGGAATCAGCATCGAAAAATGTGTTAGTTTTTTCCGACTCACGCAAACTCTGTACCTGATTGATTAAACCTGACTGATAATTCACTGTAAGCTTACCTGATCAATACAATTGAGTCTGGTCTGGCCCGCATAATCGTTTCTTTCACGGAACTGAATACCAACTGGATGACTCGAGAAATTTTACTCTTTTGTAGCGCTCAAGCTCATTGCGATGGAGCACAGCTCCATTTAATTTGACAGCTTTACTGTCAACGGTATCGATCATAACCACCAAATGATGATGTGAATTTAAAAAAATGGACAACTTTACGTTCTAAAGGTTTGACAAATTTTCAAAATTAAGGTCGGGTTCCTACGTTTTCAATCATTGGTTGATGTGGGCAAACAAAAAGGAAGCTAGGCCCGGAACATTTATCTGGCCTTTGGACTTCACGCTGTATCCAGGAAATCTGATTATCCGAGTCATGCTGTACAAAACAAACTGTCTCAAAGTTTGATATACACAGGGATGCAATGAACGCGGACAACTGACAGGTATTTGCTCAAACAATAGCTCCGTTTAATTGACAACATTCATCTAACGAATATATTTATGAATACAGTAAACATTCATTCATTATTTACGAATGCATGAAACTACAGAGTTTCTACACTGTCGGCATTGGAGGGCTTGATGCAAAACTGCATGCAAATCTAACGAAACTCTTCGCATTACTGCGCACCCAGAACGTCAGTTTTTGATAACCGGACGTCATATCAGTAGATGAATAGACGAGGAAAAGAGCGTTTTCAGATCAATACACGCTGCTTTTCCAGACAGATCACAGAACTGCCACCAACTAAATATATTTTGACGACGTCGCCATAGAGGTTCTATGCATACGAAAACAATATACTAAATTTTTAAAAACGGTTGACGGCACGATTAAAGGTTTGCCCACCTGGTATGCTAACTTGACTTTCACGGGTGATGCAAAGAAGGAAGGACTGCTCACTATTTTCAGACGTAGCAAGAACGATGAATGAAAAATTAGCCTCGACTGACCAGTACACGCATTTCACAAAGTTTATACCAATGGGAAACGAGTGTATTTTATTGGAAGTATTATTTATGATATCACATATGTTTGTTGTTTAGGATGGTATGCCAACGAATTTCGATAGCCCACAGTTGGGTGGATATCTGGTGGAGTTCATCGAAAGAAAACCACAGATGAACATCAATGAATAACCTTACGCTGGTTGAAAGAAGGAAGTTTAGCATTTATATACTGTTCAGATAAAACCACCTATTTTTTCAAACCTTAAAACAGTTATATCGCATTAAATGATGGAGTAGGGTGCAGCTTAAATCACAGCTCGTGGGTCACCGTTACCTACTATCAAGGAAAAGAAACCCGTTAACTTCAACTCACACAGCAATTAATAATCTTTGCTCTGTTGTGGGGAAAATTGCGTTTCAACATAAAGGTAGGTGCTCAAATTCTGGGGTGAGTAGTTGGCGGCGAAAATGAGTTCTGATAAGTAGTAAGGGATTTTTGTTTCATGCATACTGAACATCATCAACAATTAATCGAAGCTGTTGCATTCCCATAGACCTTCCAGCATTAGTTAAAAACGATTATGGCTGAGCGCTCACATAAGACGATTCGGTCTTGTTTAATGTGAGGTCATTGGCATAGTGGCCAACGCGGTTGCCTCATGAACAATGTGGCCGTGGCGAGAATATGCACTACTATCTAGCTCTGCTGAAAGCGTGTGTATTGTTTTTATACATAAGAGAGAGTGCAGAGAAAGTGCCGATTGAAGGTACTGTAGGAGAAGCGCATCTAATAGAAGAAGAGTTCAATAGTTTTTCACCGTTTACGGGTTGTAAGGTTATTTATTAAATATCAGTCAAATATGCCGTAAATTGAAATGCCCGTGAGTTTATTCAGCTCCATTCTTTAATTGAAAGAGGATATGCTTGCCAAAACAATCACCAGAAGACTTCATAGTGTCATCAATAGAACATTCTATGCTGCAGAATTACGCAACTGTTTCAACTCTACTTCAGCTCTGTGTTTACGGCTAAAGGATAAAATGCCCGTTTTTACGGTTACTTTTTGTGTATAATCATTTAATTGTTCCGGTGGAACTAATTACGTGGGTCGCACGACCAGGCACATATCTGAACGTATTGGTGAGCACCATTCCGCCTGGATCAGCAGCGGAGTCACCAAGACAATTACGAGCGCAATTGTTTCACACCTTGTTGAAATACATCATACTGTCAACCTGGACTCCTGTTTTCGTCCGATTTACCGAGTCAACGCCAGTCACTCAAAAGCTGTCAGATGCCAGATTTTAGTCACAGCTGAAGCGATTGAAATTCGATTGAAAAATCCACCCTTTGTGCGCACAAAAGCGCTTTGTTTAGGCGTTGAAGTTGCCATGGTCAACCACCCACACCATGACCGATCAAACCGTCATGGTTCCAGTAGCGTCATAATAGTGACTTAATCATACCAAAACGTTGTTTCTGTGCGTGTCGATGACGTGTCTGACCTCACTCGAACTTGCTACTTGTTTTTGTTCGTTTTGCCCTGACAACTCTGTTTCATATAAATTGTTATGTAATTAGCCTGATGATAAATAACCGAAAATGAGCTTGTTCACTACACTATTGATTTCTGATTAATTTTAACTGTTTGTTCAGCCTAGTAGATTCATTTGAAATACTGTAAACAGAAATGCAAATGAACCGAATTTTGGAGCTTTTTTGTTCAGTTCCACTTCATTTAGGAAATTCAGGAATCGAGTTTGTGCAATTAATCCACGAAACGAAAACACGGAATAACTCGATCAACGAATGTGTTCTTTTTTCAGTATAGAATCCATCTATGCCATCTTCAGATATGAAATCATTTGGCTCACCGTTAACGTGTGGTATACAAAACACGTCATGTTGATTTCGTGAATATCAGATTGGCAATACCAAGAATGGGTTTCATGGCCACTTGTTTAATCCATGATATACATCTAGTGCTAAGGTTCCCTGCAGGTTGCTTCTCAGATTGTGAGTTGTGAGCATTCTTTAAGAAGACAGATTAGGTTTCGAGGCCGTGATCAATAAATGCTCTTGAAGAAGTCTGTTGATTATGTGAATTTTCCAATACTTTCCATAACCAATTTGCCGTTTACTGTTGGTTTATAATTTCAAAACTCTTCATGATTCGTTGAAGCAAGTAATTCCCAGATTCACAGAATATTTAATAAAAAACTGATGGGCTATTTTTACGATGCACATTATGGAAATCTAACAGTTTCGGGAAACAAACTAATCTGTTAATCTGTGAGTGTATGTCATTACTGTCCTAAACAGATTCCTACATTTGTTGGTCACAAAGTGTTTTTAAGATCTATTATTAATCTGATTATTTCGTGGACCTGATCACACCACAACAATTTTCGGAAAATCTTAAACACGGAGGGCATCATACGTCACCGACTGTACGACTCTTTTGGAATCTGTTCAAGAAAGGGTAGCTTATTTGTTAAAAAAATCCGATATTTGTAGCACGGTTGGCTGTGGATTAGTAATAACTCTGAATTACGCTCCAGTATCTCGTGATATGTTCGCATATGAGACAATCACTGGCAGGGATCAAAACTCCGGCCACGCTTTCATGAGGCACCCAGGTTGACCAGTGTGCCATTAACCATGCTAAGGGAGGCCAAATCACATATGATCGACCAACCGGTTTTGCTCGTGAGTAATGCACAGACTGATCGATCATCTTGATAAGAGAAACACTTGCAGTCTGCCAAGTTCAGTCGGAAACCACCGATTAGTATTTCTGTATCGAGTCGAACTCTCCGGTTTCAATAAACCTATTGTACATTGTTTTTGACCTAGAGATTCATGAGGAGTTAACACAGCACTACAAACGTAATGCACCCTTAACATCGGACGACTTTATAATGCAACTATACGAATCAAGAAAACAGACTCACCCGAATTGATTATGTGCCACAAAATTTAAATCCATTGATCCACACTTACTGAAACCGTAGCGTGATCAATAACAAACAATTAACATTCATCTAGTTCACGCACTGTCATGCGATACTGTGCTGATATTGAGCAACTGATTACTAGCACAACAGCAGGCTGCCATTTTCAGTGACCATTCACTATGAGTTAGAAAGCAACAGCACACAGAAGCAATCGATTTTTCATTATGTTGAGCAATCAGGTGAGACAGGCGACAGTTGCATCCAGTCATTCAGAGGGCAGTATGGCATGCGAACGACATGTGTGTTAGAAGGTTCGGATCACGCGTGTAGGTCACAATGTTGATAGACCACGTTTAAGTGTATGTGAGCGATTAACTACTATGTGATTAAAACAACTCTGGTAATTCGTAAGTAGTTTGAGCTATCTACATTTTACTTTTTCTGGATGCAGTTGATAAAAAATTATCACGATATTATTATCGGGTAACACCATATGAAAATGGGAATAAACGGGCACTGTGACCCTACAGCTCGGTTCCTAAAACCTCAAAAGGCATTTTTAAGGAAATTCAACGACACATTTGGTATCCAAAGCTATTGGCCATCTTTCGATAACCACTTAACATTGACTAAATTGGGGTAAGGGTGTCGTCACGATAAAGCATCACGAGTCACATACAGATGAGGCCTATCGACGAATCCACGAACCAAACGGAGTAAGCGGGTGCAGAATATGAAAGGTCGTTCATTTACATATTACTCAACCTTGTCCAAACTATCATAGTCAGTCCATTATGCAATCATCATCTACACATGATCAGATCGATAGATTTTGCCAGAACCATCAGGTAGGCAAGTACCCAGAGTTCATTGCATTTACTCGCTCGCTTGCTCCACTATGCACAGTCCTACAATAGGCTGAATTTAAGCGATTCTTGATGAACTTGTCTTGATGATTTCGTCTTATATGCAGCGACCCATCATTTGCGTAATGCTTGTTTTCTCGTGCTTCATCATCAGATCGGATGTATTGACAGTTCTTTGGGATCAAACGTCACACCAACTAAGCGTCATCGGATTGTGCTCACATGTAGCAAACCACCACCTATCATATCTAGATTATGACCATCAGTTAGTGGATTGCATTTCTTTTTAGTCAAACACCACTGGTGTCACTTAGTAATGGTTGGCTCCGGTCGATCACTTTCACAAGTTGGTCGACATCATGGCATACATCTAACAAACCATCATACATTTTCTACGGGCATGCATGTTTTTCTGGTAGCGGTTACTAATTTGATTTGGGTTCGCTCTTTGTTAGAAAGTCATATGCTTATAGCTTTCCCATGTTGGTTGCGTTTGATCGTTATCGCCAGTGAACAGATTTGAAGGTGCTTTCAAATGTAGACACATTATGACTTTGCCGAACATGGAGAGAACTGGCTTGACACAGTTCAACATCATTTTACGAGTACGTGATATTTTAACCATAGCAGCCTGACTGAATTGTTGGGCTCAATCTTGCCTATCGATCATATGCATTCTTAACTGTGATTCCTGATTAATAAAAAAATTTTCTGGATGTTTTACCTATAAATTGTTTGACATAAACTGTTAACAAGCATAAACAGATGATCACGCCTTGTGTGTGACCCGGCGCGTTTTTGGACTTATTGCCTACTCGTCCACAACGAACGTAACAGTTTGTTATCGCCACTAACTTTCAGGCACCGATCGAATAAGTGGCGTTTACCAAATATAGTTTACCGGTCCAGTCACCACTTCACTCGGTTAACTATGGTTCCATCAAGCTCAGCATGTTAGCCGTAAGCCTGACTGTAGTGAAATGCTGAAGATGAGTTGACCCATGGGGATCGAACAAAGAGTTTGACGGAAGGTTGTGTCTTAAGAGCTTCACGGAAGATATGTCCTATATGGACATAACTGTTCCTATAGGGATTATTCCATATATGAACTCTAAGGTTTTTGGCTGTAAAAATGTAACTTAGTCTTTTTTAAGCTCACGGTAAACGTCTTAATCTCCTAGGATTTAGGGCAAAATTACTTGCTATTTTTTTAATATAAGAATGGCGCGGATTTCTAAGATGATATTGACAGCCATCACCGATAAAGCCAATAGCAGCTGTTATTGTCATAATGCAACAAGAACTGGTAATTTCGTGACAAATTCAGGACGTGTCGTTGGCTTCTGTCTAACACTGCGTGGTCCTTGGGATATAATGTACTGTCAGGTTTGACAACGATGAAGACCAAATAATGAATGCCATTTAGCCAAAGCGACCTAGCTGATTTTTGGCCGAAGTTTTGGAAACGTTTAAAAATTCACAAGAACTGATAAGTGAGAGCCATGCTGTTCATTTTTTGTCATTCTGGAGGCGGCTAGCTCACGCTAACTAACATAGAACGTTTGTTTTTTTATGTGTGTATTTACAGGCTGCGCCGGCTGCCTAATGGAAACCCTCTTATCTTACTCCATGGGTGTATGCATCAATCTGGATCTCAATGCTTTCCCTCAAGCAAATCAATACAGTGTGCATGTGGCCACTGAATATGTGCTCTCCAGTAGTTGTTGGCAATCCCTGATGTAGTAGTATTCTAATCCTGGCGCCGACCGCTTGCCTAAATTTTAATGAATAACTTTCATCTACCAGTCGTCATATCTCACTTAGCCTCACTTGTAGTCCTTACCTAATCACCCTGCCCATAAAAGTTCCATGGAGCTTATCAGGCTGGCCTGGAATGTCACAACTTTTGTTGTTTTTGCTATAACGTGTGTAAGTTTTAAGCATAAAAAGTGAAATATTTTTCGGCGACAGCAATCTGTTACGTAAAGATGACGTGACGGCTTACGATGACACGCTTGATGAACAAAACTTGTTAATTTAAAAGAAACTCTTTGGAAAACGCGCCAGCGAATGACACTTCTTCAAATGGCATGGGCAAAAATAAAACAAGAACATATTGTGCAAACTATAAATGTTGTGCAGACAAGCATCGGTCACAAACCCTTAAGATTATTGGATCAACTTGTAAAACTGAGACTGTTACCATTTCTCGTTAATTTCGTGAACAGTAAGTTCCTTCCTTTTGGTTCTTACATTCGTAGTGCTCAAGATAGAATGCCAAACAATTTTGAGCAGTGGACGCACGTAAGATCGTGTGATATTTGCTGAAATATACTCAAACAGATAATGCCGAACAGCACGGGTAGTTTCGCAAAAGTGGTGCGATTCAGAAGACAGATCTCTTCTGACTGAGCGATGTGAACTGTTTGTACAGATTACTTTCATATTTACACCATGCCAAACCATCAGGCTTCTCACATATCATCGTCACAAATAACCAGACATGGCCTGGTAAGTCAGCCATGTCATTTTGGTGAACAACTGAAGCTGAACAGCTTCATCCCTTGATGTAAAGCCTAAGGGTTGCATTAATCAACTCTTTTCTCCAGAAAAAAGTAGGCATAAAACACACTGAATATTTATCCCGAAAACCTCTTACTGATAGGAGATGAATTGCTGGGAAGAAAAAAATGAACCAGTCAGCCATTAGTTGCACAGAACTACAGAAACGGAACTTAAATTTTAGCTTATCGCGGGAAACAGGTGGCCTCACTTATGCACTGATTGTACAAGCCTCATCATTATTCTGAATGTCCTTATCTTCGCCATTGCGTTGGGTTCCTATTTGGTCACTAGGAAGCACTAGAATATTTCATCTTTCAGATTAGATTCATTAAGTTGGGCATTCCAGGTAATAGTTTGGCAGAAAACGTCACTTTTGTGTCATTTGCCAAAGTCGTCTAGTAAACGACGGATCAGGCGTTGAAACAAAATCGCTAAAATAAAAGAGAAACACAGGAATAGTACTTTATTTGCTTCTATTTGAGTACATCTCAGCATAAGGTGAAACTATATGTAAGAGGCCGTAAAGTTTCACGTATGTTCTTCAATAGGCATTACTATCAGGAAAGATGTATCATGTTGATACATCTAGTCATCGGTTGACGGCCGCCAATGTTTTTATTTTTGCTCGGATTTCGTAACCCCTGCGTTGTTATTCATAACAGCCCGATCTGATTAGGTTGAGTATGAAATTCTGTTCAATAGGCTGGAAAACCCTCAGATTTCTATAGTGTTTGCAACATCCAAGACCAAACGCTCGAATACGCGAATTCCGAGATTATTATCACCAATGCATACAAACTGTTGCCTGTAATTCAGTGCGGATTCGGATAGATTCGAAATAGCCCCTTATCCGACCATGTCTTTTTATCAACCTTCGAACGATACCAGAATTAACAGGAGACTCAGATGGTGGTTATTGGGTTCTTGGTAAGCTGGAATATTCTTTATGAGTTTAGATTTGATCACACTAAAATGCTCAGTCACAAGATAACGTAGTGGGTGTACGGGACAACTGGTAATCCATCACAAATGTCAACGATTCTGGTAGCAATCAAATGAGTCTTCAAAAGTAGGTCATCTTTTCCAATTTATTAACCCAACATTAATGATTTTTGACTGCCATGATTCTGATGGTTGACCCACCAAACCCGCAGAAGATGGGAGCCACTGCAATGCAGTATTATGATGATGGTGATGTTAATGATAACCGTAATATCGACCGACCACGGAAAATTGATCTTAAAAACTTCGTTCCTACAAACTGCGTGAAAAGTAAACATAACATTCAAGCTTTTAGTACTTTCTTTTCCACAAACAATGTTTGACCTAAAGGGGTCAAATTAACGAATATACCTAATTCACAAGGACACATACCAGCTTGAAAAAGACCCAATTTAAAACCTCTGTGGTTCAACACGGTCAGAGAAAAACCACACCTAAACGACTTGTTAATTTTGTGTACCTTACATCCTTAGGTTGTGCAAAAGGTTTCCGAATAAGCTGTTACCGAACGTAACTTATCTACTGAATTTCATTCTCCTGAAACACGTTTTTGTACACTCATCTAGATGCGAGCAGAAACATCAGTCTTGCATTTTTTACTGTTAGCTCTAATTTAACTCGCCATCTGTGTTGATGATTCTTTTTAATTTGTGTTTAATTAGAGGACAAAACGTTGGCTAATTAAGCAGGGATTATTATAAATGACTGTAGAATTGGAATTGGAAAATTTTCATAATGTATAGAACTTTTCGACTGAAAGATATCATCAAAATCGGATTAGAAATTGCCTTGTCCTTCAACTAAGCACAGAGCCAATTTGGATATTCTACAGTCCACTTGCCCATATGCACTTGATAACGTTCAGTTAAACCAATCCAGGCATGCTCTTATATATACGTCTTACTACATCTGAACCTTGTACGAATTTGCTGTTTGCTTTCTTAACTCAACCGCAAAAACCATTCACACCTTCATTTGATTGACATTTTTTAAGCTGTCCAATGGGTTGTCCAGACAGTGCTGTTCAAACTCACTGTTGTTGTTCAGTGTTCCTTACCTGTTGAGAATCGGAATATGTCAAAATCTGACAATTTACTTTCTGCGGGGCTTAAAATATACTATTGACAATTTAATTTGGATCACTGAGGTTAGATACAGTTGGATAACAGTCCTTTGTCGACGTCATGTGTAGATACCATGTATGTAATATACTTCACTACCTACTAAATATCTCCAAGTGTCACTGTGTTCTACCGGTTTGCTTTATCTATCAAGTTGTTCCATTGTTTTAAGTTAACGTTACTACTAGTTCTTTTCGCTTTACATATAAGTTCGTTTACATAGGACATTTTTATGTTTGTAAACTTTATTAATTCTTCAGCTGTTTGAGAAACATCGGGCATCTAGATTTTCAGAATTTCAAACCCCAGTTTTCAAGTTGAGGCCACACAACAGTACACACATGTAGGTTTTAGAGCTGGGCGACAAAAACTGTGCAGTAATACACAGACTGTATTGAGAGAAGACAAAGCAACCGTGTCGTACAACGATCCATTCTGATATCTTCATCATTGATTCGTTCAGTACTGCTTGTCTCGTGACATCTGACGCATTACTTAAACTACGTTTGAAAAAATACCTACGGATCTTGTCAGATTAGAAACAATGTATTTTTGATCTCAGCTTTTCTTAGTTCATTTATAAACCCATCTGCCAAAAAGACTAAATACGAGTGAAGTGTTGTCAATTGTGAGTGGTATTTGATTATTGTCTCATGATTGATAATATCATGAGCGGTTTCTCACATCAAACAGGGTGTGCATGCTTTATGTTTAATCTATATCCTTAGTAATACAAATAACACAAACGTACACATCTCTCTTGTGCAGAATACATACAGAAGCCATTATTCAGTGTCCCAGTACGTTAGCAGTATGTTTCGCCAATACCCCGTTGAAAGCTGCTAGAGAATAACAAGTCAAGTGAAGTTTATAGTTATTGCAACAAAAATGTGTATGATCACGGGTTTTTATGATTTGTTTGATGATGTTCTTGAGCATATGTTAATTTTGATGTCACAAAACTAAACTAAATTGACGAATGACCGACATCAGTAGTAACTCGTGCATTTCAGTTTCACGTGACCCTAAGCTATTTTACGTCAATTAGACTAATTGTCATTTCCCTTATATTAACTCATAAGTCCCTAGATGACAATATTATGTCATGTCTTCCACATCGTTCACAGTTATTTTGCTTGATATCTCGTTTTGAACGAGAAGTGGATGCTGATCGAGTGGCGATTGTTTCATCAGTACGAATGAATAGTCAACGTTATGAACAGGTTTTCAATTTAGAACAGATTATTCAACTATGATTCTTTTCCGGGTAGCAGTTTCAACAATCTGATTGCCTGTAAAAACAGAAGAACTATTCGTAAAACGAAAGCTGTAGAAGGGAAGACAAATTCATCCTGTCTCTACCAAATCAGTACATTAACTTGACCTTCGTAAACAACATTGCAATTTCTAAATCACAAAAGCCCACCAGTTCCGCATCCCTGAGTTCTCATCCAACGTTACATGGGAGACTGAATATATGTGAGCATTTCAAGAAACGTATTTCGTTAGCCAAGATGAGTTTGGTTTTTCTCGAGTTGTCGCTTATCTCTCTGACCTCCATTACACACACAAAAATCCGAAGTAAGTTCAAACCAATTTGAAAACATCTCATTATCACATATTCTTTTCTTATAAACTGCAAATGTACACAAGTGCAGGAATACGGATAATTCAGAAAGAAAAGTTGGGAACAAAAATAAAGAAAAACCTCAGATTATTTGGTTTCGGCAAATGAAACTTTTAAAGATGAACAACAACTCGTTGGTTATCAAGAAGGTCAAGAGATCAAAATGGGTGTGCGTAGGTATCCGTACAAAAAACGGTTTCAACAATTGGTCAATTATTGCTAAATGAGTGCATTGTCTACTTGGCTTCTGGAGCGGATGTGAATGATCAACACATAGCTTGTGGATACATTTGCCATAAGCTGTAAAGATCTTGGGTACACACAATTCAACCCTCGTCCATGTTTGATCGCAGCCTTTGCGTTCTGAGCAATTCTTCGCCTAGCCTCTTTCAATAGAATGTACTACACTCGAGTTATGCTTGTTGGCAATGAATTTTCTTGTCAGGGTCGTGGGTAGAACTCCGGTCAGGTAGGATTATCAGCACCCCAGCTCAGTAGTATGTAGCTGAAAGAACCAACATCGCTGACGGATTTGAAAACATGCCCCTTAATCTTCAGAGAGCACTACAGGCACACATATCTCAAATGTGGCGGTCACTGTTTTATTATACATCTTTCCAAATGTACTGTTGATGTCCGGTCCACCGATTCAGCTGATCTGCAAGTGCAAGCGAGACTTGAGCCGGAAACATTCTGTGAAATCTTTAAACGTTAATCAGACGCAGAAATACGAAACCGATCAACATGGATGTGGGACAGGTAGTTATCATCATGAAACATTCTTACATAGGCAATTTTTGCAAATCTGGACACCTGCAAATTAAACCAACAATCTGAGGTTGACCGTGTCCGTTTAACCCATTGGAGTGTTTACATGCCGTACGAACCAAGTACCGCAATCAATGTTTGATGAGCAATGTCCAGAGCACTGATAGTTAGGATACACCAGAAACAGAGCAAACTTTAATGGTTCCGATGGATTGTGAGCACAGATAAACAGCAATACGGAGTGGCTTTTTCTTGTAACAAAAGGATATTATATTTTATGCAGGATACAGGTTGCAGATCTTCAACTCCAAAGTTTGCAGTATACAACATTGCGTATTATATTATTTTCAAGACATTCGATAATATTGCAAAAATGTCATTTTTCCGGTTTGTAGCATTGCATTAGTTATCACTGAGAGACATGCAGCTTACTGATGAGCACTCGCGGATTTAGTTAATTTCAAGTAAAACATCATCCACAATTGATCGTAGCCTTCACATTCAGATAGACTTTTGAGCCAACCTCTCTAAAAAAAGGGGCATTAGACTCGAGTTTCGCTCTTGTTAGATCTCACCAGTAATGCATACCCCTAGCAGGTTGAATGAAGTTGGCGATTTCGACCTATCTAGGAAGTCTCAATTGCAGCGTTGTCGATTAGGGTTAACTGTGTCTCCCCTCGAGACACTGGGGCAAATTGATCATTACTCACAAGTAAAATTGGTTGAGTGTTAACATATGATAATTCGGTCGTGCCTATTGATAGGTCAGTGGTACACTGGTCAACAAGGTCGCCTCATGAAAGCGTGGCCGGAGTTCTAGTCCCGGCAGTGGCGAGGATATGCACTACTGACGAGCTTTAATGAGAGCAAAACTCGAATCCAGTGCGGCTTTTCGAAAGGGGCGGAGTGGAAAGTCTATGTGAATGTGAAAGCTGCGATGAATTGTGAGTGATGTTCAACTTAAATGAATTAGCTCAATGATTTGGCAAGGTTAGTAATAATTCAGGTTGAAAAGTTTGTTGAAATTGACGCAGACTTGAACATAAACGCACACTGCCTTACACACCATAAATGTAGTCATTCGGTCCATATACTCTGGCTTACATAAAGCTTTCCCAATAAGTTGATTTCGGTGAGTTATCAGACACCATCTCAAATTACTGGTGAGTAATGTGACAAATTTTTTAGTTACGAAGAAAATGATTCGTGAGAACTATCGATTTGGGCTGAATTCAAAACCAGTGCCAAGATTCCTTGCTCTCAGTTGGCATGTACTGTACCAGCTGAGCTATGAAGGGACGCCAGTAGCCCGAAAACGTCAAATCACTACTTCATTACACAACCATACTACTGTCCACCTGACGTTCACTGTAACCTAAGGGATAGACGGTCACGGTTGGGTTATCACTTACATCCACCAAAGCAGCTAGTGAACATTGTAATTGTATTGCTGGTGATTAGCATGGAAAATGTATGTTATGAGGCTATCCATTTGTTGAAAATCCCTCTTGCATATCTGAAGTTAGTGTTGTGTATGTTTGACACGTGTGCCATTTCACTCAGACGACATAAATCACGCATCCTATATTGCACTGTCATTGGCTTGGACATAGCTGGTTATCTGTGTTGCAATGTCGTGAGAATTGCCCATCTATGTTATTATGAAAAAAACCAAAAGTAACCAGTCGTCCGTTTAACGTATGTCTCCATGGATACCAACTTGTAACGGTAAACCTATTTCGAAGACATTGGACTTACCGTGAAAAATATTTCACATCACGTCTACTTTTTGTTTCTCAATGTGCTACACAATGTATATTGTTTCATCCAACAACGTACACTGATAACTTGTGGTAGCTATTTCGTTAGTATATCCGTTATACCAGTATGTTTCGACATTTAGCTGCCACCCAATGACTAAACTGGAGTTTTTTCTTCCACAGTGTTGTATAACAGGTCAGTTTATTTCTCAGCATGAACTGATAAACTGAGTTATTTTGTGAGAAGACTTTTTCCTTCCAAAGATATGTCGATGTGAAACATTTTTTGTGGAAGAAACGTCAGAGCTTTTAAAGTGGGAAATACACGAACACTTCCAGCAATGTGGCGTGTTGGCTATGCATGAAAACACGCTCAGCTTTCAATGGACTCAGTAGATCTCAATCCAAACATTGAATGCGTCTGCACAAGACCGCATAATTTCCAACTAATCAATGGTTAGGGCCTGGTTTTAATGCAGGGCGTGTCTACCTGGTGACCTAGCGAAATAATAATTATGCTGAACTAAGCGAGGTGTGATTTTTTATTGGATGGTGACACTTGTCCTGACTAGTTTAATTGGCTAATTGGAATGCTCAGTGGTCGGTCAACGACGCGATCATATCACCTAGCGGCTCCTGACTGATTACATGCCCATTTTCATTTGGTGACTGCTTGAACAGCGGGGTTCGATCCAGTAGCACTACCAAAAAAAACGACATGTCTAGAACACATCAACGAGACTGTACAGCTACTGTGAGCTAATTACGCATTAAACGATCGGAACGGGTATAGTTTTTGGAAATGTTTACCTGATCTGATCATACACTTGCATGTTCACAGTTAGCTAAGTTTTTCTGTCTAAGAGTTTTCTTTCTGTGGGTTTATTGCACCGTACACCGCAACGAAATATGCGCGGTAGCTGAATATGGGAACGCGAAGATTCAGTGATGAATGCTTGTGCGACTGCTAGGCGGTTCGTCAGAATGAGGTTGTGTCAAACTCAGGTTTAAAAATCAAGCGTTTCGAAGCCACCCTTAAACTATCGAAATAAGACAGTATGGCAATTTGAGATTTCCAGGATTTATGAAGAACAAAGCCCAAAGTGCTAAGACAATAGTCCTAAATGAAAATAAAGCTAGTTTTTGATGAGGAATTCTGAGTTTATAATTAGATAAGTGGTCGCCGTCTTAGCCGGATATAATCATATTTGACTTAGGCGTACGTTGGTTACAATCTATATGAATGAGTGATCGGAAGACGGATTTCTTAACAGCGGTGGCTCCCAGCAATGGCAACTATCAATTTCCTGTTGTTTTCTTTATGCGTTTATGAATTCCAAAGCGTTAGTAACTCGTAATGTTGATTCGTTGAGATGACAGTATATTGTGGGTTATAGTCTAGTCAGACTGTATGGAAGCACCATTAGACGATTTAATCTCTTCCATATAGGGCGAGGTAAAATTTTCCCCTTTAGCATGACCAACAATAAATATGTCTGTTTCCATTACTGATGTTTTCGCGTTCGCTTTAGTGAATTGGCTAATTTTATTTCTGGCTTAATTCAGGCAGTCACCACACGTTAGAACACGAACGGTTTGATCGTGACAAACTAATAAATTCCACTTTGAGGAAGCAGTTTGCTTTGTCGTTGTGGGTGCAATTATTAGGATTTTTTCAACAGAATATTTAGCATGATTTAAAGCTATAAATGCAGTCAAAAACTGATTACTCCACGATTAAAAGGCCACAAAATTTGCCTTTGGAAAGGCCTAATTCATTCTGCTCGAAGCGACGTTCATTGTCGGCACGGTCACGTGCCACTTCACCTCGCCTACGCACTTCGTCCTTCACGAGCGTACTCAGCCTAGAGCTAATTCTTGGCTAATTCATGGCCCACATGCTCGTCCTTTAATTGGGACATCACTGTACTGTCTGGATCTTTGTCTGGTCCACTTCTGTCCTTGTTTTCTGATTGGTCGCAAACCCTTTAATTGTTGTCTAGTTTGTGACCGTGTTGTCTCCGGATTGCGTGACATAAAGTGGCTCTGTCCTGAGGCCAATCTTTTCTCTGTGTTCATCCGTTAGCATTGGGTGGTCGAGTTGGCCGGGAAGATTCGTAATAATCTTGCATATTTCTTAGTCCATTGTTCAGAACCGTTGAACGTCGTTCCGATATCTACCGTCCCACTAACCGTTATTTCGTTGTCTGTTTGCGCTCTCGTAGGCCATATACCGAGTTACAACACACACGAAAGAATTTTCAACCAGCCATCCTGGTATATAGAAAACATGTTTAATTAGGACTTGATAGACAGATCAAATTTTCCGAACTCATTAGACCTGTTAGCCAATATTGCTGAGCTTTTTGGGTCTTGACTAATTCCAAGCTGAACATAATTCTCACTTCATTTAGATCGAACATCACCCGCAATGGGTCGCAGCTGTCCCACTCCCATAGACTTTCCAAGCGGTCCATTTCGAACAGCAGAAGCACTAGACTGGAGTTTCGCTCTCATTAGACCAGCACGTTGGTAGTGCATATCTTTGCCACTGCGGGGAGTAGAACTCGGGCCACGCTGTTTATGAGGCAACCATGTTGAGCACTGCATCACTGACCTACCATTAAGCACCACCGAATTATCATATGTGAACACCCAAACACTTTCGCTTGTGCGTAACATTACTTTACGTTCAAAAAGTATATGGGATTCATACTTCAACTTTTGAGTTTTCACGTCATTAATTCACAAACTGATGCCAATTTACTCAGTTCGGTGATAAAGGCCGCATCATCAGTCATCATTCGTTCCGGTGTTGTAGAGGACGCAGTCCTATCTCTTTGATTATTTTCGTTTTATATTGCATTCAGAACAGCAGATAATCGCACATTTGTGATCAGATATGCAGATGATGTGATGTTGGGCCACAAACACCCAACTATATATTTTTCTGTCGTTCTACCGGACAATTTATCCGAGCTGGTAAGTTGATCAGTGTCTATCAGTTTTTTTTTAACAAATCTAAATGCACACAGTATTGGATTAGACAAAAAGGACACCATGTTCAAAGGTGTTGACATACAGTTCCCGTTTATGAGAAGAACTCAATATGAAGGACTTTATGATGCATACCCCTACGTTAGTATCAACAGTGAAGCCCCATTTGGATTACTTTACGTTAAATATCTGAGGATTACTTTGCGTTACAGCACTTCAGTTCTTTCTCCGTTCTGCTTCATTTGGTTAGTCGCCTTGTGGAGGCCTGTTTGCTATTCCACTGGATGTAGTGTTCACAGGTTATTTTCCTTGGTTTGTTGTCAAAGGATTTTGAACCTTTACCAGATCCTTCAAACATCAGTCGTGTTGCAGCGGCAAACCTTATAATCAATTCCTTAATTATTTTAGTGTTTCTTATCATTTTAAAATGTGTGAACAATTTTCCAGAAAAATACAGACAACGGATGCGACCTTACTGCAGTTAAAAGTGAACTGGTTATGCAACCGGGAATGTTTAGGTCAACAGCAATTTTATTCTGTCAGAGATGTCCAAGCATGTTCAAGAAAGCCCAGTCGGTCAATGCTGGTTAGCTACTGCATAGTCTGGCTCAAAACTGAAACTTCTATCTCTCAGGGAATAAACGGAAGCAGACTGAAGAGGTAAGATCTACACTGGGAAGAGAAATATTGAAAATATGGCGCCAAAAGTATTCCAGCATAGAAGTGCATGTTAGTACACACTAGACACGATATAGAATAAAATCAAAGTGCATTGTTTGACTGGAAGAAACAGACAAAACATTCATCATACAGTACACCAACAACGTCAAAAAAGAAAGGTAGAAGACCATAGAGACCCAGGTTTCTGAAAAGAAAAGTGGGTGGTTGACTAAACGACGGTAGTCACGGGTTGATATGAACAAGAATATAAAACTGATAAAACTGTTGTGACCCGTTTGAGACGATCGTACTGTTTGACTCTTCACATTGATGACCTACTGATCCCAAACGATCAGCACACTTGCGGGCGCACAAATCACAATGCTAATGTGTCATGTCATGTCGCGATGACTTGTATCACTAATGGTTCTTTGCGTACCGTGCGCTTCCATTCACGGTCGCGCTATAACTGCTCAATGAACTTGCGGACGACCGTTCGGATTCTATTTCTCCAGACCGTCCGGTTCAACGTTAGGTCATCCTAACACCAAAAAGCAATGTTACAGCGTGCAAGACTTACCTGCACAACATCCTGGTATCTCAGCTTTTGACCACCAGGGATTCACTTACCTGATCTCAGTTGTCCGTATATCACCTGCTCCAGAATACGGTCATAACTCCTCCGACGGACGTAATTTAGCGAACGAAACTGATTCAGCTTCAACATAGCTTTCATTCCGTTCATGTCCGCTTGCTGCAGTACTTCAATGTTCGGAATCACGTTCGACCACCGAATAACAAAAATGCGTCTTAGACATCGCAAATGAAAGCGATTCAGATAGCGCACATCACACTGGTACAGTGTTCATGTTTCACGGCCGTAGAGCAGTATAGACAACACCATTGAACGGTAGACACATAGCTTATTGATAATCTACAGACTGTGGTTCTTTTAGACAGGTCTTTCAATGCGCCTGAAGGTAGTGCTAGCCTTTGCCACACGAGCTGTCATTTTGCGGTTCACGGACAGATCGATGGACAAATTGCTACCCAGGTAGTAGAAGTCTGTCCAGCTATCGATAACGTTTCCACCGATGTGAATTTCAGGCGCACTTTAGAAGAACAGCACCTCCACCCGGATAAGGCTGGAAGGAAGAAAATGTCTTACCTATGTTGGTATCCAACCCGAACTTGGATACCGCAGTCACGAAAGCCGTGGCCAGTCGCTGTAATTCGTCTTCACTGTGTGCGAGCAACGCCCTGTCATCTGCACACAGGAGCATGCGCATCATTGAGGTGTGTAGTTGGTTTGGAGCACCGAAACGTTGAATGTTTAGTAGGCATCCATCCGTCCGGCATTCGGCTTCAAAGCCGTCCGTTGCCGAATCGTGAAAAGCAAGTGTCAGGACGGCAGTCAAATATAAACGAAATAAGGCCGGGTCTAGGACATAAACCTGCTTCACGCCAGTGACAAAGTCAAAGTCATCAGAGGTAAACCCACACGATTGCACATCGGGTTTGGGAGAATTCTTGCAAGCACCCTGCCAGCGCAGCTCAGCAGACTGATGCCCCCGTAGCTGTCAGCGAATTGCTTTCCACCCTAACCTTTAAACAAAGGTACTATCAGAGCATCCTTGAAATCTTGTGACATTTGTTCCTGTCCCCACATGGAGTGAACCAGCTGGAGCGAAGCGTACTTCAACGCCGGTCCGCCATTCTTCAGTATTTTACCTGGCAATCCATCTTCTTCTGCAGCTTTTCTGTTCCACAACTGTCTGGTTGCCCTCTGCATCACTGGCAAATTCGGAGTGAGAGCAAGTGTGAATTTGATGGCCTCTTGTTGCAGGCTGTTCACGGTTATCCAGCCGATTGTAGCTGGACGGTTTAGTAGGTCACAAAATTGTTTGCGCCAAACTTTCATGATGTCCTGTGGCTGGGTGCACAAACAGCCCGTGTCCACGTCAACTGGTGCTTTGGTAGACTGGAGGGATAGGCCGAAGATCGCCTCAAGCGAATCGTAGGACCCCTTATGTTGTCAGCGATCGGTATAGCCCTGCATCTGCTCACCTTACTTTATCCACCAATCATCCTTGATGCTGCGAAGACGTTCGGCCGGTTGATGGCAAGTACTCCAGAGTGTCGTTCTCTTGTCTTCGTTGTCCGGATCCATTGCGTAAGCAGCAAAAGCTGCATTCTTCCCTCGAGTCTAGTGCTTCTGCTGTTTGGAAAAGGTCGACTGGAAAGTCAGTAGGAGTGCGACAGCTGCGATCAGTTGTGGATGATGTTCAATCTAAATGAAAACAAAAATCCCCCATTACTGTTCAATATTTCTCACTTGTTATTGACCTGTCTACTCGGATAGATTTGCCAGCCAGCCTCTTTTTAAAGGAAGCAACGAACTTGAGTCTCTCTCGTCAATAGTGCATATCCTTGTCAGGAGTGGGATTAGATATCCGGTCACGCTACGAAATGAAACCGTATTGGTCAGTACGCCATTGGCCTTACATTAGGCACGACTGCGCTATTGCACCTATGTGCTCAACTATATAATCTTGAGCATGCCGTTCTGCTGAAGACCTTGTATTAATACAGTGGCTGTTATCATTTGTGAATGACATTTAGTTCCCTGATATTTTGACAGCTAGACCACGTAAAATACAATTCTCTTTCATTTTCAGAGGTGCCATCGATTTTTATCAGATGAGATCGATATCACGTTCAATGGCGATTTTATCCTGATTTCTTCACCGTTTCAAATTGCAGTTACTCTTTTTGAATGTTACGCAGTTAACTGAAGCCCTTATATTTAACATCCACCAGCCAAACAATTTCTCAAAAGAAATAATTCGTTACATGGCAGTTTCGTAGATATTTTTTCGAACATGGACGTATATCAGGTTATATGTCATGATGAAATTGAAAACGATGAATTGTTGCGTGACTAAAAATTATCTATTCTGTTCTTTTGAAACATGCTTGTTATTTCGGAATAGGTGGACTTTACCAAGTTAGAAGAAAAGTCCACATTTTGAGAACATTGCCGTATTTGCTCCAACACGGCTGACAGCAATTGCTCACCACATATACAGTCATGTTAAATACAACAAACGAACGTTCTCGAAAAACCACTTCAGTCTAGTTTCATGATGGAGTGGTCGATTTTGTAGCACTTAGTGCACTTGCATTAGGACCCTCTGACGGAAAAACAACACAAATGACCCTTAACACTATGGGGATTGAAAGCTGTAATTCAAAACGTTTACCTAAGCAGAATCTTCAGGAGGAACATAAAAAACACTAATACGGACCCCAAAATATTTTTTAGATTAGATTTATTCGACCAGCTTTTAGCAACTATGAGAGCCACGTTATCCCACAATGTTTGTTGATAATTTTCAGATAATCAGTCGTAAAATGATTGAAGTCCAGTATTATATGAGACATTTTTACGGAACATTTGGCAATCAGTTTCGGGATGTAAACTAGAAAATCGCAAGTGATAACCACTTTCAACCGAAACTCCTCTACAAAAAATTAGTATTAATTTCAGCAGGCAGCGACGGAAACGTTGCATTAGCAAGAGCAGATTTGGTTTCAAGGACAGTCTGTTCACACGTTTAAATCGTACATAGTTGATATGCCTGATTTAACAATGACATTCTCTATCGGGAATTCTTGAGGAAATGTTGATACTCACTGTGTGATGAACAACTCATTCAAAATGCACAAAAACATATTGATGTATTGTTGGTATCCTGCTGATATAGCTGACCAGAATGGAATACTGTTCGATACCGATGTTAGAATAGCTAAAGATTCTACGCATTTAATGAGTTGGCACGCATGTCTTTGTTGAATTTAAACGAAGTGCAATTGGATAAAACACATTCGCAAATACAATATCAGCAAGATAAATCTTTCAGTGTAAGTTCTCTGAAGACGATAGCCTCAAACCAACTGGATATTCCCAAACGAGGGATTATGAATTTGACTAAACAAATGGGTACTATTTATTCTCATTTTGGATTGCTCGGACTAGCCAAACACCATTTATATAAACGTGTAGGTGAGTGTTTACATATGCATGTTCGTGGATATCTCGTGTGTGGTTATGTAGTCTGTGGTAAACACGCTGGTTTCACTAACACCAGCGCCGGAGTGAAAATTTCGGTACGGATGAAGATATGAACTATAGTGAGCTTTAAAAACAGGGATATAGTGTTGACTGGTCGAACTGACGGCTTTCGGATCTTTTGCATCGAAAGTTTTCATCACTTCACGCACAAGATACTCGAGATGCGATGAATATTTAAATTCTACCATGTCCACGTGCAACCTAATTACCAACCAAGAAGAGTGTCTGTACATTACATGTGATGTAATTAAAAAAGGTTCTGAATCTCAATAAACTGTGTGAGTCATTGCTTAACGGCAGAGTTTATTGCAGATTGTCTGTCAACAGGGAAGTTTTCTTCGAAACAACTTGTGAGACGAAAACGTAGTACTGACAGACTGAGTGTGAAAACGAAACTTTTCAAATTCTCATGTGTAATGGCGCTGTTTTTGACGTAAAAATAATCGATATTCAACAGTTGGTTGCTAATACCTTTCCCTATGAAGGCGGGGTTACATAATTAGAAAAGTTTATTCAGTCTTACGTGTTCATAGTGTGTGTTGTGTCCGATGCTATGTCTCATTTTTATTGTCATACAAACGTTTCTCAGGAATCATTTGTAGAGACTTGTATATATTCATCCTCTGATTCTCATTCATTCAGATGTGCTGAGTGTACACGGAACTAGGCACAGTTTTCACAGAGCGTTACTACAGAAGGATGGGAACAGTCAGTAGATGCGATCGCTAAGAGGTATATGCTCTTTGATGTCGACGGGTTCGTATGTCTTCGGGAATAAAAGTGTAGAGTGTTCGCCCGAATTGATAGCGAGCACACTAACATGACAGCAGGGTTTTGGTTGACAACATTCAGTGACATTTGTGGAAAATTATCTTGAAAACTCTGTAGATATCCTTGAGTACTTCAACAGATTTCGGTTGAGAGCCAGTGCGTATCAGACAATTTTGCAAGTGTCAACCGATACAGTCCGAAAGCTGCCTTTTGGGTTTTTCGACTCAGCCGGTTTGACGTCACCAGGTGTGGACTCTGAAATAGCCCGTACTACATCGGTACGATGTAGTCTGTGGGACCTTGTCTCTGCTAGCCATTACAAAATGGTGTATATCGACAGAGCTGTGATGATGACATGGAAGGTGAGTACGGAATTTTTTTTATTATAAGTCCTCTCAGAACGTTTACAGAACCGGTTAACTAAACCATACGTGTTGTCAACTGAATACAGTGCAAGATACTGCAACAGTCAAACAGAAAAAACGGTCATTATATAAGATGAATGGATTATTGAAGGTAATTTAGCACAGTTGAAGAGAACCCAAAAAATAGGTGACTGGATAAGAGAACGGTCTGACGAACCAACAGGAAACAGGAGGCAGACATAATTCAATCAACTGTCCAAAAGTAGAATCCGTTTGCGGTCAGTAAAAGAATACTATGAAAACAACAATAGTCTGCTTCAATTGGAAGTCACTTTTGAGCCTATAACCTCGTCAATTCCAGGAGAAAAAAATGTTATCTTGAAGCTAGTTAAGTTGTTCGCCAATATGCTTGCAAACGTAACTAATTTAAGTGCATGCAGTTGGCCAGTAATGCCAGATAAAGTTGTGAATAGAAATAACCGTTTATTAGAAATACGTGAGAACGAGTGAAATGAACAGGTTGTTTTCGAAATTAACTTATCTACAGTGCGATAGATATTCCAGTGCTTAAGTGAAGGTATAAGGTGCTCTGGAACAAATCCGTGGATATTACAGGCAAACAGTCAATCCAGTGAATGACAAGTTCCACGGTAACAAAGTCACGGGTTGAATTACATGGATTAGAAAAAGAAGTATTTTGGTGTCAAACATCGAAAGAAGTTTTTCACAGTTCTGACAAGCTTAACAATTTGGAACACATCACGCTGTTACTCAGCTAAAGCCTTGAATACAAAAAGAAAACTGTCATAGTGTGAGTGAATTATGAATAGGGTTTGTTAATTTACTCATGAAGAAAACGTTCGTATCAATCCACTTACACACCATTCGGTTTTGTCCAAATAAAAATACAAGAACAGTCAATATTGGTTTATAGACTGTCAGAACGAGTAACCTTTTGTTTTTTTTGTCGTCAGTAGCACACACAAAATAATGGTCAGCTGAATATGCGATTGAGTGCAAGCAAAAAACGTATTATATGATGCTGTCCAATCAACAGTGCTCACTAGCTTTTGGGAACATCTTCAGCATCCTTCAATAGGTTGGCTGTAATTTCACAGCATTTCACGTCATGATGAAAGAGTTAATCGAATGAGGGTTGGCTCCCGTTAGGTGGATTACAAGTCAATCGTAGCTGGTGGATATATTTCCCTAGATTAGATGCAGTTCCAAAAACTCTAGGCTTCAAATGAGCCGGAATCAGTTAAGGGAGTAACTTGCCGTTATACAGTTATGAAACAACTGTGAGAACTCAGAATTTTCATAGTTGATTCTATTTACCCATCCATCTTGATGCATTCTACGAAATTCATTGCATGGTGCGGGAGATAAACTGACTTGGTGTGATATTGCTTGCGTGACATGTCACGTTGAATACCACTGATGTCCCTAGTGAACACAGAATTTTCATTAGTGAAATTGCAGCAAATTTAAGAGCAAGTCCTTTTTAAAGAGATGTTGTTGGTTGGGTTTTTAACACTGGATTGTGGTTTCCTAAGATGTTTTGCTTTCTTTTGATCATGAGCTAAACTAGATTAGCTGTTTTATGCAGACATGCTCCAAAACCCCCGAAATGGGATGAAAACTGATTTTTTGCAACGGAAGCCCCGTAAATGAATGCGTTAATCAGCAATACGGTTATTCATCTCAACTATTGGTAAATTTGTAAATAAAGATTATTGCCACGCTCTAATCCATGTTTTTTAACGATTGTACAAGCATTTTATTTATGCCTACTTGAATGCTATTTCTTTTTATATTTATGCTCAGCAAATAGGCCTAAAGATTTTAGAGCAGGAACACAATTATAGTCCCATCTATCCTCTGGACAAGTTCCATGTAGTTACGACCTTGGAAAAAACTTTTTTAGTCAGACAAGACATCTGCAACCTTGGTTATAGAATCTGTTCTGTTGATAATAAGCCGTCTTAAGATTTTATTAAGATGCAGAATGAAAATGTTTATGGATATCTGAATGTTCATATGTGCGTTGTTTTTAGCAAATATTTCCTGGTACTAGCATACCAAAATAACATGATCTTGGAAAACCATTATTAACGAACCGGTTGGTATCTTCATTAATTGTTCTATTGATTTCCACTTGAAAGCATCAACCCAACAAATATTGATTAACTACTTTGTTTTCGCTTCCTTTTTAGTCTGTCAACATCAACATGAATCGTCAGTTACTTGCTGTTATATTTAAATGTTTAAATATGTCACAAAGGTTTCTGAAATTAAATGATTTTTGGAGATGCACGCTTTTTACCTTGTCCAAATGCAGTTTAATGCGCGACGTCGTTGGTCATTTGGGGCTGCATACCCGAAAACATCTTGTTTTAAAAACTAACCGATTCAGAAGGCATCATTCTCATGCATACTTCACCCTGGTTGCTTGGCATGCATTACGTTGATGTTGTATTTCAAAAGATATTACCGTAGTGACGGAACCGACCAAGCAGCTAACATTTTTCACCCCAAGATAAGTGACAACATGAATTAGCTTGCTTTGTGCACTTAACGTAGAGGGATTAACACAGTTCCACTGGCCACCGACAAGTTAGGTGTGACTTTTTGCATTTTATGATTATTACGATGAGTAGCATGATAAAAACGTATTTGGTTAGGTCGGTTTATTCATTTCATTTGAGAAAAACGTTTGGAGCACCGCTCATTGGACATTAGACACCGACTTGCGTGGTAGCACCAACAGATAACTCGGAAGGCAAATAACCCCCATTGTAGAGTGACTGTGTGGATTGTATGAAGACGTAAAATATACACTTGGTTTGAAGATTCTAAATTTCGTATGCGCAATTCAACTGACTCGAATGATGTAACTGACAGAAGTAACAAATCGTAACCTTCTCAGGATGATAACGCCGGGAAGTTTACTTTCGTACAAAGCTTGGTTAAGGTTTGTTCAAATTGCCGTTTACGTTATTCAGTTGTTCTTAATGTGTGCTAAGATGAAGATTTTCAGTGTTCTTCTCATTAAGTAACTGACGAGAGCAAAACAAATGACTTTGATCACGCAACACATGCCATGTTCTTGCCTTAATGGACTGAGTTGATTGAATTGAGCATTTTTAACCTGAAAGATTAAATTTCAAAATCTCATCAACTAATGCTGGAACAGTTTAGCACGCGGAAGATGGGACATCATGGAACAAGTTACAGTGATGTGGAAGTGGTCCTCCCTTGAAATCGGAGTTTAATTTCGCTCCAGAGCAACGGTCCACTTTCACGCGTAATATATTCCGCTTCTCCGGATTATCATGTGCACCAAAATCCCAACCCCTTGAAGTCGAACATTTCTGATGTACCATGCTTTCCGAAGTTTTTGCTTGTGCACACAAACAAACGCGATAGGCATACCACTGCAAACTGTTTTCATCCCCAGTTTATACGGGTTTTACACATTTCACCGTATTCACATGACGGTGCTCATTAATATTTCGTTTGCACTGTTGACAGGATAATCTCATTTGATTGCTATAATTCTATCATTGTGTATTGAACAATTGGTGTTACATTTTTGAATTGGTTTTGTTTAACTAAATTATTTGTGCGTTCTGTCGCGCGAAAAGCAGATTACACGAACATAGGCGATTCGGTTGTTATTTTCTCATAGGCGACTGCAATGTTTGTCCTGATGGTTTAGATTCACCTTCGGCGGAACACATTGGACTTCTGCCGTGTTATTTTGAGTTCTGATCATAATGCAAAATTTATGAGTGGTGTACTAATAACCCTAGATAACGGAGTTGGGCCGTCAGGGTGACTGTGGTCTTGTTGGAGATTCGGTCGGTTAAAACCTAACTGCAAACTAACAGTGATTCAGATTTAATGCTAAACCTTTCATTGACCTCAAAGCACTATGTGGCTGTGTTTCTGAATGCTTTTTGCAAAAAGAGTTTCAATTCAGTTTTTCAGCTCAAACGCATCTAATCGTGAATTACGATTTACACTCAACATTCCACATATGCTATGGGGATAATGGGAAAAACAATATTCGAGCGAACAGGTTTACGATAACTCGGTTTCGGTTCAGTACTACTTATTCCGCCGAACGTATTTCTGTGCATGTGTACATAACAAAGTTACTATAATCCTCCATTTCCCCTCGGTATGAGTAAGACATTATACATCTCATTCAAATAGTGTGTACGTTATCAAGGATACTTGTGAGAACTTGACAGAAAAATGTGCTATTTTATCTTGTCTGTTTTCTGAGATAGTAGCCTGTACCTAATAATACCAATCAGTTCGAAACAACCCTATTCGTATGACATTTTGTAATACTTTATACATTTTTCTTCTATTTGTGTAGGGGGATGCTATCTGTTTTGATGCTTACTTTGAAGCTGACCGCTTATGCAATCAATGAAGACGGCCGGTTCGTGCACCTTCGCTGTCCACGTCTGCACAAGTTAACCACATTTATTGATTTGTAAATTACTTTCAAAATGTCCCCGATTTTCATAGTTCTTCATCCAACAAAACCTTTTATGCACCACGCTGCGTACAGTTAGTAAGCTTAGTTGTTTACACTTGTTTATACGTTTTTAAGACACTAGCCTACTCAAGAATATGCATGCTAACTTGAACACCAGAGAAAATAGCTCGTGCACGGATGACCATTTGTTCGCTGTGTACTGAAGCTAACCGTTGTTAGGATGTACTTAACACGAGCTTTAGGTAGAATATCGTAAATTTGTCAACTGTATGTTGCTGTTATCTTGATTGATGTATGCGATGATCACCGAGTTACCTTGCTAATGTCTAGCCTGTTGTTTCGTGAATGAGCCAGTAAAAGTGACATATATCAAGTTTCGTTTACAATGCTTTGAACGTCTACGGTTACATTAGTCACTCGGTGATTGATACTGTTCGCGAAGGCGGAACTTTCGATGAAGGCTTATCGAAAGTTACCTTAGATTACACACGTTATTCGCATGACAAGAATATTTTCGGGAGGCAAACAGAAGGTAAGTTGCTTACCGCTTATTCTTTTGCACGTTGAACACAACGCATAGTAAATTTAAACACCTGCTTGTTGACCAACTTGACGACTATTCCTCTTTGATAAACTCAAACTGGTGCAAAACTTTTGCGTGATGATAACAAATCAACCTATGCAAAATCTGCAAATCTATTACTGTGGGGTAAGCGTAATGTGTCAAGTATAACTAGTAACATAGTCAAGTATTACGTTATTACTATATACAGACGGATGTGGCTGACTTTTATGCGGTATATTTCTTTCTGTGAGTACATATAGATACCAGGAACATCGCAGTTTCCAGATCCACGTCAAAAGAAGTACAACTCGTCCTGGCGGGCACAACGCTAGCAACGCTGTAATATGGTGTATCTGCTTAAATTTATGTGAAAACTGGAGCGTTCGTCATATGTGGGTGGTATCTAATACGTAAATATGCGCAGTTTGTTATAAATACCCGAAAGCTTTTTTGATCAGATTAACGTTCTCCATCGGAATTCAGGTACAGCTATCTCTAACTTTATACGTCTGTGTATCCTCTTTCTAATTTTTCTCACTTGTGGATTGTGTAAGACAGGTTGGGTTTGCCTTAATTAAGCGACCAGAAAATTGGCTTGTAAAACGAAAACAATCTCAGTTTGTCTTATCTGAGCGTGTTGCTTTTGTTATCCGTTAGAATTCAGCCGAGATCTTAGTTTTTACGCGGATCTTTTTTACAACGCATAATACGATCATGCGTTGCTATGTTTATAAAACCACTGACGGATTCTGTAAATCAAAGAGATATTTGGGAGGAACACTTGATTTATTGCACTGTCAATGGACTGGAACGATTGATGTGTATACTCTATACCGGCACATTCTCTGAGCACTAGTCAAAATAGCACTGCAGGAAACGAGCACACTAAAGCTGGCTGTCATCCCAACCGTCAATCTCGATCACTTGAAACCTATTAGCAGAAACAACTACGATGTCTGATTTGATGGGTAAAACAAGTAGTACGAGGATGTTGAGATTATTTTGCATAACCGAAAGCCTAATTTTTCCACAGTTCCAATATAAACTTCTATGATAGCCGTCAGGTGTAGGATGCTGTACTTTGTACACCAACAAAACATACGCGCGATCACATTGCAAGAACATATTTGGAAACCGACTCCAGTGGAAACTTCGTTTAAACCTATTCGTATCGTTGGTACATTCTAGTGCTTTGTTGTCTTAAACTGGATTTATAACAAGCGTTTATCACGGAGAGACACGTTCATTCAAGTCGTTCTAGGCAATGATAGTCGGTTAACACAAGTGCAATCTGGATGGTGGTACGTATGTGGCATCGCGCATTGAAAGCTTCTCAGAATATACTGACGGTGTATCAGACAAACCACAGACTACATTACCGTTTTATTCCCTGCATTGTGTCATTGTAGGCTTGATGTTCTGTTCAGGAATGCGTACATATTATGCCGTGTTAATACTCAGTTCAATTTGAGAGCAGCAGCCTAATGATGGGTTGACAAACAGTTAATCAGGTAGGACAACAAGTTCATGAGGTAAACTAAGACAACCTTTGTAAGCCATTGTTTCAGTAATGGGCTTCATACACACATCAAATATACAGATATTGTTTTACTTCGAGTGAAGAATGAAATTCACTGAATGAATGACCTCAACGTCTTCAATTTTTGCCTAGAATGTTCATGATTGTTTGATTACATTCGCTTACAATTCACGGGGTAGGTCTTGTGATACACTGTTTAGCAGCGGCGTTTAATCATAGTAACTGTCGAATGAGTTAATTATTTCAGTTTCTGACGACAAATAGTTATCACCCTTTGAGTCTACGTAGTGTTATCCTGATTTGTAGAGGTTTCCTACATCATAATTGGCAATTTTGCATCTGAATTCAACTAATGACTCCAAGAAACATGCTCTTCTTCGACAGTTTCTCATTTTAAATGATGTGTACTTGCAACCGATTGCTAGACCAATGTCTTTGTTGGTTTTCGAAAACGTGTATCACACCTACTGAACTATTGCTCAGCATTCATCCCTTTCGTTGAGCGGAAGTTCAAATGGCACAACGTTGAAAATCAAAAAAATATCGTATGCGAAATATGAGCACACATAAAATTATCTTTCACGCGCCGACGGAGATGTATACTTTTGTTAATCAATTTAAGTAATTCCCTCGATGGCTAATCACTACCGCCCATTGCTTCCGGGATAAATATTCTCCAAAAATGCACAAGGTTCAGGGAAGACGGGAATGATTTAGAATCGCCAGGGACATATAACTGTTATACTGCTACATTGTACAAATCTGTAGCCAAGTTTAACCATGTTTGGGGCGTATAAATACCATATCCGCACGGTATACCAACAACTCTCAGAATATGTTCCTACGCATTACCAGTTAATGGGTATCCACAAATCGGCAGCAAATTTAGTTGATGATGAATCAAACAAACTGATAACTTCGCTGTTGTAATCCACATTTGGACAGGTTGATAACTGTCACATAAAACGTTCGCTTATCTCATTGAACGGGGCAAGGAACGTTCCAAGGATACAAACTATTTATATCATTTCTTCATAGGTTAATGTTCGTTGTATCATCCGTTAAGGTTATCTTGCAGCGTGTAAGCAAATCTCATCTGTTAAGAGCATTCAGAAGTGCACACTCGCACCGTCTGTTGAATCGTACTGCTCATCTTCAGCGTTTACTAATCATTCTTCAATCCATTTGAATAATGTGAAAATTACGCAGTTCAACTATTCATGTTGAGCTTGTCAAACCTTTGTTGAATATTGTTGTGTTTCAGGCACAAGCCAACTTACTCTGTCAAAGCTTTCGGCCTTCATTCAGAAATTTCACGTGACTACAAAAAAATTGTTATAGGACTACATTAAAGATGTATCTAACTTCGCTTACATTGTCGCTTGTAATTTGCCAAGTATTTCTTAAAATGTACTTGAGGCGAAACGAATTTTTGTGCCGAATAATCAGATTTCGAACAATCTTCAATTAATGATGAGAGATTATTTTTGATAATCAACCCACACGCAACATCAATTGTTAACCAGACCTGCAGTAGCTCACCATGGGCTAATAGTTAGGAGCCAATTAGGATATGGCTGAACACTACCGTCACATTTTGGTCAGTGAGAAACGTCACCCCTTACTTAGTATCTCAAAAGTGATGACAGTTACATGAAAATCATCCGGGTATAAGGCAGGTTATTACCACCTTTGATTTTGCCTGAATAGCATCGGTTTACTTTTGATTCGAACTCGGGATAAGATTCTGGCACCGGTTTTCTTGCTGTCCCCAATAATATCTGTATCCTGCTTAAAGTCATATTAATTATGTCGGTCTGAACAAAACACATTGATTTAGATTTAGAAACATACTAAATCTGTTGAGGTCTTGAATTAAATGTCAGTCTTATGTTATTCTTTAACAATTTCCTACAGATATCTCAGGATAGTATACAAAATTGAGAAGTTATTAAGTTTATCATTTTATCCACAGAAACATATTTGTATGTATAGTCATTCTGGCCAGAGGTATTCTAGTGTGACTTGATATTTCATCTCACCAGTATGTTGATGTGCACAGCGGGTAAACACTGTCTCAGAGCTTTTTTGGAAGTTGCAAAATTTCGTATTTTTGGCTTCAAGGTCAACAACGTTGTGTTTCTATCGTTTGCAGTGACAGATCTGCAACTAACAAATGACAAACGAAGTACTATGTTACCTCGTCTTAAAATGTTTGTCACAACATAGTAAATATGTTTGAAATCAAACGATATGGAATGAATTTAGATGTTCTGTGCTATAGTATTTCAGTAACAGCTTTGCTTCGTTCGACTTAAGTTTAACATTCTTTTTGGTTGCTTTCAGTGAGCTTCAACATCACTAGTGTCGTGTCGTTTCTAGGAGATTCCAGAATGAGGTTGAAACTCTAACTCCATTAAAGCGAAATAACTTCTTTTATGAATCATAGTTTTGCAAAACTGTACGATCATCTGGCACCCAAAGAATCAAACTGGCAATATCTTATGCTCAGCTGTGAAGTGATTCATTTACATGCAAAAGTCACAAAACAACTTTCAAAATGTCGGGTCAGTTAGCAATGATATACAACTGATTGAGTTTAGAAGCAAGTCAAAGATAATTTTGAGCATTACATGTAAATGTCCCGCTAAAACTAATGAGCAGACACTGTTAAACTTCTTGTCCGATTAATAAATAAACCTGATGTACAAAATGATAAACTGCGATGTTCAGTAACATGGCCTTATGATCCAAGCATCTTGCAGCGCCCTTGAACACGACAATAACTGGCTACCTACGACAAAAGACAACCCACGTAGCAGGTCTCTTGACCATAGAATTTTCTCACACCTTCTAATCACTTACAAAATCTCATTGCTCGAAGTCATATCGCTTGCTCTTCAGTTCTTCCTTTCGCGTTTCCTTTTCGCCGCATGTTCTCATACTTATTCGGACCCTTTAAACGGTCGGTGCCCTTGAATCCATAAACATCACAGACAGAAATGCATAACTAGATGCTGCAAGTTAACGGCAATACACCTCCCTCATATAACTGGCATACACAAAACGTTTTGCATTTCATTGGATTCATTTTCGCCTTATCTGATCTTCGAAATATTTGGAGCATCCTTTACGAATATACCAACAAGCTTCTGTTTGATTATTTCAAAAGGCTACCTGTGGTTTTCAAAAAATACGTACGACAGCTCAATACCAGAGCATTTTGTTACATTATAGCCTCACCTATCCTCTACTACAACTGGTATATTCGTCACATACACGAAAGTCGGCGATTAAAAAACATGTAATGAACATTTAGAAATGTGAAATTCTACCAGTTTTCAATTTGCTAACCAACTGCTAACCTATAAATATGCTGAGGTTGACCATTCCTCGTAAATAGTGTATCTGCCAGCAGTTTGGTTACCTTTTTAAAAACGAATTTTAGTATTTCACACTGGTATTGTTTACAAGTAGTGTTATTCAGCTAAATTCAGCTTGAACAGTCCTCTGATCACGTTGGAAGCAAAACTATTAGAAAATGGATGTTGCAAGTGATCGAATTGGTTTAGTGCATCTACTTTGACGGGAGATAATGTACAGAACGTGAGATGTTCTACAGTAACGTTGTTGTCCTTTTGGTGTTTACATATCCCCGAACATTCCTTTCCATTCCCATGAAAAACTTTCTCGATTTCTCTTACTAGGCAACAAGTCACAGACAAACAAACCCGTCATTCCAAAATTTGTCCCTTCACTGGTCTTGCTGATTCTGTCACGAGTACAATGAGAGCCGTATCAACAAATGGTACCCTACCGTTGTCAGTGATGACAAAGACGGATTTGTCAACAGCCTCATTATGGAGCACCCTTCGGTAATGAATACATTTTCAGCTGCAATAATTTGCAAAATACTCACAACTATGTTTGAGTCGGAAACATACAACGCCGTACCTTTCGGAAGCTTTCAGTATGAAAAAAAACGTAGCTGACGAATCTGTATGAATGAGACAAACTAAATCTTTATCTGAAGCAGTGGTTCCCCAAAATAAATTTGAAAAAAGCCAACAGTATAGCGTAAGATGTCTTGTGCACGGACATTTCGCTCGCATCTCATCTGTTACTACAGCGAAGTTAGTGCAGTCAATATATAGCAAGCAGGCATGGCAACAATGGTAAAGAATGCGGGCGTGATAAGCGAGGTCAGAATGATCGAAACTCAAGAACAGGGCATTCAGATGACGCAACATGAAACTGATAAGGAAGGATATGCTACTAGGTCAAATGGTCATGGGTGGTTAAGTGAAAAGTGAGGGGGATGCTAATAAGTACTTTTAAACTGGAATGGAAACAAAACGGTTAGACGGGTACATGGTAAAAGGTAAGGTAAAAGGTTTAGAACAATGGGAGGTCTTTGGCAATGAGATAAAATTACCAAGGGAGGGATAAATTTATAACCATTTGTTTCCGGACAAACAGCACCGGGTTTGATCGACGAATGGCAACAGCCTCTGCAAATCGTAGACTTTGCTTCGTTCTAGGGCGATATATGATATGAAATACATTATCACCACAGACTCGATAGCTCTTCTCGTGAAAGTGTTTCGCGATTGCACTTCGAGC
>JTDE01001501.1:0-19816 GCA_014338405.1 Paragonimus skrjabini miyazakii | reverse complement strand
GCTCGAAGTGCAATCGCGAAACACTTTCACGAGAAGAGCTATCGAGTCTGTGGTGATAATGTATTTCATATCATATATCGCCCTAGAACGAAGCAAAGTCTACGATTTGCAGAGGCTGTTGCCATTCGTCGATCAAACCCGGTGCTGTTTGTCCGGAAACAAATGGTTATAAATTTATCCCTCCCTTGGTAATTTTATCTCATTGCCAAAGACCTCCCATTGTTCTAAACCTTTTACCTTACCTTTTACCATGTACCCGTCTAACCGTTTTGTTTCCATTCCAGTTTAAAAGTACTTATTAGCATCCCCCTCACTTTTCACTTAACCACCCATGACCATTTGACCTAGTAGCATATCCTTCCTTATCAGTTTCATGTTGCGTCATCTGAATGCCCTGTTCTTGAGTTTCGATCATTCTGACCTCGCTTATCACGCCCGCATTCTTTACCATTGTTGCCATGCCTGCTTGCTATATATTGACTGCACTAACTTCGCTGTAGTAACAGATGAGATGCGAGCGAAATGTCCGTGCACAAGACATCTTACGTTATACTGTTGGCTTTTTTAAATCTTTATCGTCGCTGCATTTATTACGTTTTGATAATAGAGTAACTCCTCACCCTACCAACAGTAGTTGTCAACATTGGTGAAGTGCCCAAACAAGCTGGTACTCTTGAACTTTTGCTTTTGAGAGAAAAAACGACCTTCTTTTCAGCCACCATAGTTCACGTCATCTATGCTTCTGGGATGTTTCATCCACAAGAGGAAGTATCCAATGCATATAACCCGCTTATCTCAAAAGCGGTCTTTAGGATAGAGACGTTATTCTTAGTAAGGTTAAATTTATTAGAAGGGTAATGTGTATAACAGGAACCACCTACAAAAGAGCTGATTGTGAAAGACTTCTTTCTGTGCATCATATATCTGCGATAAGCTGTGGGCAAATTATTCAATCGTATTGTCAAAATTTATCAATCCAGTTTATGTAATTCGTTAGGAGCTTCTTCTGAGATGCACAAGTAGGGCATCTATAAAAGAATAATCAAGCTGTCTTGTCATTGTATCACGCTGCCTACTATACGTATTAACGCTTCAATAAGAAACTACTCTCTATGATTTGTTACCTGGGATATGAACCAGGTAAACATTGAAGTTTAAGTATATCTCTAAATTTGTCGTTTTTATAACAGCCACCTAAAATCCGTTATACACGCATGTTAATGTAATCCGAAAAGAAACACTTGTGTCAATGTGATTGTCGGTAGCCATTTTTTGCAAGGTTTTGTTCGTAGAATACTAGTATTATGAAAAATAAAATTGATTCCAAAATGTTTATCAAGCGAGGAATTTTTCTAACCAATGCTGATAGAAACCGTTTACATTCGTGATTTCTACCAATTTGAACATCGAATTCCGAAAAGAATTTAAACATCATGTTGTCTGATCATCTCGCTAGAACACACAGTTACCGCCTGTTAACTCAAATCGGTAACCCCGAGATTAGGACTTGGGAGACAACTCGAAATCTCCGGTCTCATTAAACCTGCTACGTTGAATTTTGGATTACTGATGAGTAATCGGGGATTTGGTTAATTTTCAAGTTTAATACCAGTCACAATTGATCACAGGTTTTGCATTTACATAGACTTTCCAGTCGGCTCATTACTCATATGCGAAAGTGGCTGGGCAATCATATGTGCAAATTCGTTCGTGCCTAATGTGAGATCAGTGGCGCAGTGGACAACACGTTTGCCTCATGAAAGCACGACGAGCTGCTCTAGCAAGAGAGAACCTCGACTCTACTGCTTCTTTTCGAAAGGGGTCTACTAGAAAGTCTATCGGAATGCGAAAGCTGCGACTAATTGTGGATGATGTTCAATTTGAAATCAATCAAATCCCCGACTACTCATCAGTAACCTAAAAGGTAAAGGTTGATAAAAAAAATTAGCTGAGTACGGTCAAATATTTTTGAATAATGTTCACTCTTGGCAGCAGCCTTTGCATTCACTTAAATATTTCAGGCAGCCTAATTCATAAGGGAACACTAGAGAGGAATTGTTTTTTTTTCTGGAGCTCGTCAACTGTGCACATGTACGTCAAGGCCGGGACTAAAACCCCGGCCAAGTTTTCCCAAGGCGACCTTGTTGATTACATCGACAATGATCCCACCTTAGGGACATCTAAATTATTATACTTAAAAGCGCAATCATGCTGACTCGTGGATAATTATCAACGTGCCTGATCCCCTCCAAATGAGACACAGTAGTTGTCCGATTAACTCCAGTTAATAAGCAGGCGATAAGGACTCGCAGGACAGGTCGAGATCTTCGACTCCATCAAACATGCTAAATGGTATCTAGTCAGGTACTTCAGATAATGTTTGACTTAGATTTAGCTAATTATGTCACCATTATGACGCAACTGGAGACATGACGGTTTGATCGGTCGTGGTGTGCGTGGTTGGCCATGGCAACTTCAACGCCTGAGCAAAGCGCTTTCGTGCGCACAAGGGTAGATTTTTCAATCGAATTCCAATCGCTTCAGCTGTGACTAAAATTCGACATCCGACAGCTTTAAGGGACTGGCGTTGACTCCATAAATCGGACGAAAAGATGAGTCCAGGTTGACAGTATAATGTGTATCAACGAGGTGTGCAACAATTGCGCTGGTGATCATCTTGGTGACTCCGCTATTGATCCAGGTTGGGTGATGGTCACGAATACGTTCAGATAAGCGCCTGGTCGTGCGACCCACGTAACCAGTTCCACAGGAACAGGTAAATGAGTATACACAAAAAGAAGCCGCAGAAACGGGCACTTTATCTTTTAATCGTAAACACAAAGCTGGAGTAGAGTTGAAGCAGACGCGTAATTTCGAAGCATAGAATATTCTGTTGATGACAGTGTTAAGTCTCCTAGTGATTGTTTCCGCAAGCGTATCCCCTTTTAATGGTAATGAGATAAATACTGCTTTCTTTTCCACTAAATTCATCTTATGCTGTTTATGACGACGCTGCATAGTCTTGTCTACAAAACGCTCTGGACAGCCATTTTGTAAGAACAGTGCGCGTAGAAACGATAGTTAATCGGAAACTGTATCCTGTGTACATATTATTATGTCTCTATTAGTCAAACAGTTTATGAGATTCCTTTTCTGTCTTAGAGGGACAAAGCTGCTGAAATGGATATATTGTCCATTCCAAGTCTCTTTCCTGTAGATTTTGCGTTGAACCGACCCATCAGCACCTCGCCGGATGAGTATGTCCAGGAAGGCTAGTTGGTCGTTACGTTCGGCTTCTAGTGTAAATGTCACGTTCGTGTAGGCCGAGTTGAAAATGGTTAAGATATCCGTTGGGTTAGCATTTTCGCTAACTATACAGATGGTATCATCCACATATCGCTTATCAACACTAACTCCACGAATGGCTTCTTCTAACTGGTCATTCTCAAGCTTCGCCATAAAGATATCTGCAAACAACGGTCCCAGTGGGGATCCCATCGCCATACCATCTGTTTGTCGATATAGTTCTCCATTAACTTTTAACTATATGTTATGAGTGCAAAAGTACAATAGCTGTTTCAATTCTGGTGGGGGTATATGGACATTTATGTTATTTATCACAATATAATCACACAAATAGTCCATCGTCTCTTTCAGTGGAACATTTGTAAACAGAAATGATAGGTCCAGAGGAAGCATTTGTTGTCCGGTTAGGTTCAACCCGCTGACTGTGTTAACGAATTCAAAGGAATCTCGTAGACTATATTTTGATAACTTCTGCCTGACAGGTTCAAGGAGGTACGATAACCATTTAGCCAGCGAGTGGTATGGTGAGTTGCACATGTCTAAAATAGGTCGAAGAGGTATACCCGCTTTGTGAACTTTCGGCAATCCGTAAAGCCCGGGAATTGTGGTTCCAATGGGTCGAATACGTTCGAAAGTTGGAGAATCAATTGTCCCATTTTATTTCATCGAACGTAGTATTTTCGACAACGCCTACTCTATTTGAGGGGTTTTGTCCTTCTCATTCTCCACCTTCTCGAATTTGATTTGATCACCTAGTATTGTCTGCATTTTTTCCAGGTAATCTATCTTGTTGAGCGGATCTATTCGGACACCTTTATCCGGCTTGGAGAGAATACTACTTTCATGTTTCCTCAAACTTTCGGCTGCTAAAATATGTTTCTGCGTTATCATATGTTTCCAGCTTGGATTACTCTACTGGTATTGGTAATATGAGTTAACAAGCCTCGAATTCAATCGTTCAACATCTAGCGGAGATGACGGCTTAAGGTCAGACAACTGAGAAAACAGGTCCTCGAACTGTACTTCCAAATTCAACTGTCTAGTTTTTCCTTTCGGACAACAAAATTTAGGACCCAGTGACAAAACTTCAATCAACTTTTTATCTAGATGCAATGAGGAAAAATTATGAACGTACCGTTCTGGGTTGACTGAACTGAGTTGCTTCTGCAGTACGGCTTGGTTCTTTTCTAGTTGCTTTTTGACAATCAGACGGACGTAGGTTTCTAAGTCATCATGTTTTTCGAGCGTCAGCTGCTCCAAGTAGTGTTCACATTTAGCCAGGTTCATCTCCAACCCCTCAAGTCTACTTCGAATGGTATCACGTTCGTTAAGTGTTGGTCGCTGTAGTGATGTCGTAGTAACGTTGATGCGATTTCTCCTCAGGATTGTCCAGAAATGTCTCGGATATTCACACGTTTCGGCACATCTGTCCAGGAACCGAATTTCAGCTTTCGCGTCTGCCAGTTTTGTGTTGAACTTAACAAACTTGTTAGGTCCACGTAGCACAGTTGGGTCTTTAGTACGTTTAAGATGGTTAAAAATGCCCAGGGTAGTCATCAGAAAACAATAGTGTGTCGAACAAGCTCGTTTTCGTCTCGCCCTGACAACTCTGTTTCATATATAATGTTATGTAATTAGCCTGATGATGAATAACCGAAAACCAGCTTGTTCGCTACACTATTGTTTTCTGATGACTACCCTGGGAATTTTTAACCAGTAAGCTAATTCTTCAACAACTCATCAGTCAGTTTGTGTACATTTTATTCCCTCAGGTTACTTCCGGCATTCAAATGAGGGTGTATAAGTTACGTATAATGATTACTAAGAATATCCTCTTGACTCTCACGCAGCATTTATTCACAAGGCGAACATAATCCAGTTCATTAAATGAGGTTTGTTTTCGAATTCTTTACAATTATATCAAAATTCCGGGGAGAAACATTTTTTAGATCAGAGCCACCATTCTTTTTCCTACATAACACCAACTGTACTAAAACACAGAGAAGGTAACTCTACAAAGATGAAGATTAGATAAATTAAGCATAATCCAAGAATTTCAAACTAAGGTTTGTATCCGCTTGTGATCAATGGAACACGAATGTACGAAAGACTGAACATCTTGTATACACAAGCCATCCATTTCAGTAGCGTACAAAAATCGTATTATGAATAAATTGCTAATATGACTTGAAACTATTCGTCACAGCAACCGCTCAAAGTGCTAAGTTGCTAAAACGGACACTTCGCATTGATCGCGTGGAGCGCATAAACATGACAATTCAGTTGGACTTCATGAAACATCCAAAGGGAGAGGAGTCAAAAGCAGCACTTCATCATCAACCGTCTGGCAAATTGAGAATGAAAGGGGAGTGAGTGCATGGGATTTGCACAAGGAAGACGGCACATGTCTGCGCTTTTTGGTTCGGTTCAGCATAATGATGCACACTGTTGGATCTTACTGTATCAAGAACAAATGATGTGGACTGAAGTATGGAGATAAGTTGAACTAACCGGGTTGAGGAAAACAGACTTGTCTGATGCCATCAAGAGTGACAGATGAATTACTTAACAAACAGTGCGAAATAAACATCTTTTCCATTGGACGGCCTCATCTGCTTTCGTGTATGCTGTTTTACCCATCCCCTAAGCTATTGGGAAAATGATTTGGGCAAGTTCACGTTAATGATGGCAGAGTGGCTGAATTCTCAAAAATGTGTCAGTTATTCCAAACCGTATTCAGGTTTAATCTATCTTAAAGAGACCTGTCTGAATGAGACAACTACATCTAAACGGCTATGGAATAATCATATGGGAAAAGCACTCCATTATCTCGCTTGAAGTTTTCAAGTATATATACTAATACTATGGGTTCCTTCAGAAATTCACTTTTTATGTTTGTTGGTTTATTATATGTGCACAGATTAATGCGTCCTTGTCTAAAACGGACTAGCCTCTAGCAGTTTCCATTTCTTTACACACTGAGCTTTAATTGCTTGTAGTCAACGCACGGTCGATACTTGAGTGCAGTTGACAACAGAAGCAGAGCGTCTGAGAAACTTTGTGTAAATACTATGTGATGAGACAGTGGCGCACGGGATACTGATTCACAAATACATATCTCGGAGATATAATTGATCCAACTAGTTATTTAAAATTGACGATGTTGAAACACTGTCGTGTGACAGCCAGCTATACTCGTTAGTTTCATGTGTTTATGGGTTTTGTAGCAAGAAGAAAGATCACCATCTTGTCTTTGCTGGCTATGTTAGCCGTAGCAAGGTTATGTTGGATGGTTTGCTAGCGTGGAGAAAAAGTAGTTGAAACAAAATAAGTAAAAGCTTCAATTAGGGTGCTGACGTTCCATCACACAAGTAGCAAACATAGAAAAAATTGTTCAGATATGCGCATTCAATGGTACTTGGCCAGAACGGTGGTTAAATGAATTTTAGCGCAAATTACCCCTCATGCATATGCTGATATGATGGAAGTTTGTAACTGTCCAAATACACAGAGACATCCAAGGATAATGGCAATGCGATTTAATGTAATCAGACTAGTAAGAGTGAGGCAGCTCAGTTTACAACTTAACCTATTCGGCCACTAATATAGTTCCAACAAACGACGGCTCAGGTGACCATCGTTGTCTGGTGAGAGAAGATATGTGGTTTTAGAAGTCATTAAGCGTGCAATTTTGAGCGGGAATAGGCGAAGTTGAAGCAACGCTCATTAACAGGTGCCACACGAATTGCGGCAAAAGTTTGTCAGTTTCGCAAATGTACAACTTCGCCTGTTCAAGATGACCAGTCGGATCCTCCAAGCGAGATGGCCGTGCGATCTCAATTACCGGAGAGAGAAGTTGTGTGCGAATATCGTTGTTCAGAAGCAAGCTGAACTGTGCCACCGAAAAGTGGTCAATCTGGCTCAGTGTAGTACACGCTGTCGAACTATTTCTGGTAGACCTGATCGCGCTTTGAAAAAATACGAGGTTTGCATACTGCCAACCAGGTGACTACAGTTGCTCCGACTTGAAATTATCGCACATACTATTGCTTTGTCAACTCCACAGCTAACGACCTTAAGGGATGCACCATTATTTGTTTCGATAGCAATATATATTCTTTTGTACCATACCCGTGAAACTGATACGCAAGCGGTGGTTACTCGAACAAACAGATGAGACTAATACCATTCGGGTTCAAATTCAGTATATTTCACCATGGCAACCAAAAACATTTTCCCGAGCAAACAGTAAAAATTACAGTGGAAGCTGTAGAACAAATGAGCTAGCGTCAGTAGGCATAGGCCGATAGAGTGCATAAGCGGTCTAGTTAAGGAGTTATACACGTAATCAGTTCCCATAAGTCTAATGGTTAGAACACTTAATTCACTCTCAAGTGTTTTAACGGAGATACTTATTCCTTCTGCAGTATAGGGTGTTGCAGTCGCGTATATGAACCAGTCAGAATTAGCTCATAGCAATTGCAGTTTTCAATGAATCAGTTTGCCATTCTTCAGAATGATGTTTGTCCACAGTCACAATCCATCTTCGTCTCTGTAAAATTAGTGCTTAGAATGGAAGAACCTGATTACACTTCACTGGTTTGCAATCAGGATCGACGCTCGCAAGCAAAATAACCATGTTGCCGATATATCAACGGTTAACTGGAAAGTCGCTGAGTATGTTGTGCGGTTGTTGTTTATCTAGATGTTGGACAGAGATGATTCTAACATTACCCTGTTATTATTGCAGTGGAGCACAATATTGAGTTTGTAATGAGAACCATACACATCCTAGCTGCGTTTAGGACCTGATGTGATTATCCGACCATGTATAATTTGCGGCATATGGTTTGATATTCAACACGTTAAACGTGGGAATCTCGTCTACAGTCCTCGTTTTATTGCCGTAAGCGATATACGCTTATGGTATACTGCATAAGCAAGCGAGCACTACGTAATTTCGATGAAAATGAATGAAACAGTCGTCACTGATTTTTCATGACTTGATGACTTTCTGTTCGTTTCAGCTGTTTCGATCTAGCTTTGCTCTTGTACGTCTGTCTGATCCAAGCACCACATTTCGAGTGCGACCAAGCCTGCTAGCCGTATCTGGGGCAGAGGTCTGCCAGCTCCTCATTGACTGAACTGAATAATTCTCTATTAATTTTGTTTGACAGAAAATGCCACTTAGTAATACATCATTTTTGACCGCAAAACCGATGTTCTTCAATCACGGGAGAAGAAACAAATGCAGCCTAACTTGGTTTCCATAGGACAATTACAAATTAATGCAAACAGTTGGACGCACATGATGTTAACTAGAAAAAATTGCAAGTATGAACAACAAAACAACAACAACAACCATAATGTGTTAAACGGCGATAGACCGAGACGGTTGACGGTTCTAACCTTGGTGTTATTTATGAACATAGTGAATCTCTTTGAGTGACCGCCAAGAAAAAAATAGTTGGTTTAGAAATCGAACTTAACAAATGGCACGCTAGAAACAAAAGTGAGTATTTCGCTGACGTTTCTGTTAGGTCAGATGACAACTAAAAATCGCAATATTTCCATTAAGTTTTATTTGACCAGTTCCTTTAGCGTAAGCGTGTGGTATCTCATGGATCGGATAACATGATCAGGGGATAACGGTTATCAACTGACTGTCAATAAGTGTCACAGCTGATGTGAAACATTCCGTCAACCCGTGATGTATGTTCATGAAGAGTCAACTACAAGGGAATCTTCTCATCGTCAAAATTTCAAATCACTCACGAACAAACAAACGTTACAGTTCACCAATTAGAAGCCTATAATTTACTCACGAAAACCATACAGAACAAATTTCTCTTAGATGTGTGCATATGAAGTAAGACCTGTTTATGAAGATGTATATGCTTGCGTTTTCTTCACGTGGTAGTCAGTTTGAATGGAATGTTCTAGATCGCTGCTAAGTAATCATTAGGCTAGTTAATTTCATTGGAGTTAATGGCAAACAATCGTGTTATATGAGTTTGAAAACATGCATGAACAGAAAATCAGCTGATGAAGCAGGAAAATCATGCTTAAAATATTATCAAGTATTGTCTGATATACCGCTGCGTACAACCTCCACGTCCATCTCTAACAGCATATTATCATAAATTGCTGGCTCATTTCTTTGGTGACCATGGAAAGTAACACTGTTGATCGATAGTTTACTGAGTCGTTCCATTATTCAGCGTTGACGCTGAGAGAAGGACACTGAACTGTTCGTGTTCTACTAGCAGAAGGCTAGTTGATTAGGACCGACTGGAAATTACAGTCAGCAGATCCTGCGAAATCAATTGCTCAGCTATTCTACGAGATGGGCTACTAAGTTGGTGCCGAGTGGTTTATAAGTTAGCAGAGTCTCCATGCGGATTACGGTTAATGACATTTGAACTAGGAACAGCTGAACTACTTTGCCATCTGTGTGCTCAAACTTTACTCGTGATTTATAATAATGCACAACGCAACGTTTACATCCATTGTTCACCAATTCTCCATCTGTATGAGAATTTTTCAAACTCAAACATCGTGTGTGCTGAGATTTCGCCACGGAAACACTTTCGATGCAACTTCATCGTTTGAGCAGTAGTCAACACAACTTTGACGATGACTGTGTGTGACGTAGCACGTGTTGACGTTGAAGAGAAACAGTTTTCCCTTAACTGTAGTACACATGAGAATTCAAGTTCCCTTCCGGTAAATTCCATAATAAGGACATAATTGAGCAACACCGCTGTCTCTTTCACAGAGTAGAGATGGGCCAATACAATTACGCTATCTAGGTGTAACAATTATATGCTCAATGAAATGCGTCTTATTGAAGTATTCCGACAGAAAAACTCCACCATCCCGTAAATACTCTCTGGAAAGTGTTGTTAAAGTTTTGCAGCCGTATTGGTCGGCTCCTTGTTTTTACACTAGCCAAGACAGATTATTCATTCCGTTACATGAGACTGAATTTCATGGTCTGACAAACCAATTTTATACCTGTTTTAACAATGGCCGTCTTCAATGAATGGTTAATAAAGAAAAATTATTAGTTAAACAAAGTGCGGAAATGCATTATAATTTTAACATGCCTCATGGAATGTTGAATTACTTGCAACAAACGTTTGCGACGATAAAAATAATATAAAATTGTCTTCAGCGCCAATGCGTTCCACCAATTCACTCACAAATAATGCTAGATTGGAGTTAAACGTTCCTCAACATCGCCAATTATGAACCGGCTTTCATTGGGTTTTAAGCTAAAACCAAAAATAGTCTTTGTCTACCCATGATACAATTCAAGTGAACTGAAATCTTATATATTTAAATCGTCGAATATTTAGCATGCAACTACAATCACATCATCAAAATCACATTCCAACATACAAATATCTCTTGTTCAATGTATTCAACGTCAACCGGCTCATGAGAGGAGCAAAAATGAATGGGGGCAGAGTAGACAAGATAAGTGAGAAATGTCTGTGAATGTTTGTCTGAAAATAACGTTTTCAAAAACACCTACAGTTATATGGCTGATCAGTGAACACTACCGATTCTAAAAACGCTGTTGTGTGGTTTCAACAGAAGTGCAATATTTTCCATAGAAAAAATGCGGGAGAATACTGTTGCCAGCGTCAAAGAACGAAAACAATTCAGTCGCGATTGGAACATCACCGCTGGGCTCTCATTACCAGGTAAAACTCGAATCAGGCGTCAAGTTCATTCAACGAATCTGTTGACTGAATGCAGCTGTTCCGAACAAACGTCAATGATGCATAAATTGCTGTATTCGAAATTCCCGTCTACACATTCCTAACCCTTATCTAAACGTGGCAATCTGTATAAATATATTTATGGCAATTGTAAGGCGCCACCAAAAGTAACCAGACACTGCACGGATGGGAATCAAATGTGTATTTTACACAAACATATTTTACCTAACATCACAATCGTTATGCCAAATCGGTCACGGGAACCATGCATGAACAGGCAGTCAGCGGATCAGGGAGGAAAATCGTGCTTAAACTATTATCACGCATTGCCTTATGTATCTCTGTGTACAGCCTTCACATCCACTTCTAACCACGTCTCATCGTAAATGTTGATTGTGTCTACAGATCAGCCTTCACATTAAGGTGTAATCTCCAACTGTGGAGTAGTAGTTGATTCAAAACCCGACCCAAATCTTGCAAGAGTTTACTCCGGACAACTTACTTATCATTATACCAACAGGGTTAATCGTTTAATCACAGTTGATGTTCAGTCGAACGATGAAATTGGAGAATGACTAAGTTATCGTTGTGCATGCTGAATGAGATTTTCAGCTTGTGATGCCTGGCGGAAGGGAAACTAAATTCAGGTCAATCGGAAAAATGGGCCAAATCCGGATCATTGACAAAGCCATCACCAACTCCGTTATAAAAACTGAACGTCGAGGAATCAGATTTCAAAAGACGCAATTGCATACGAACTAATGTTGTCTCCGTGTCAGACGTCTGACATTCTCTTTGAGTGAACTAACAGGGTGGAGACATAACCATAACAAGACAAATTCTTTTTGGATTCCATTCTAGAAGTCGTTAGCTAAGATGATGGCAATTACAGGTCGTCATATATAATGGCTATACGACATAACATGCATATAAAATGCAATAACACAAAAATGTGTGATGAAGGGATGTGTGGAAGTAGTTTTATTTTGATATTAAGTGGATAAAATTCTACAGTGTAAATGTGACAAACATAATTCTGAAGAGACAAGATTGAACATCCCTATTTCTGGAAGAACCGATGACGTTACTGGGAGAAACATAGGGGTTTCAATATGCGAGAGAACAAAAGTATCTAACTGACAAATTACAGATGTCCGTTTTGTTTGGAATACATTATTAGTCATTGCTGTGGTATTTTGGTATTTTGTGGTATTTTGAACTGCCACATTCGTTGCTGCTCTCCGTAACGAAAATGTCCGATGCATTCTACGTCAGCCAGTTCAACCGCAGAGGAACCTACATTAAATGGTTCTGTGAATAACAGCGAAGTCATGAGTCCATTATCTGTGCGAACCATAAACAAAACTAAAAACATGAGTCATACCAGCGTTAGAGAAGCAGATATCTTGTGGAGGAATACGTGCTACATACCGTTTAGTCAACTATGGAAAATTACTGGTTCAAGATGGAAAAATATTTCACTCAGACGCAATCAGTTGAACGGGTTGACTACCGTCTCCTCCATGTACAACGCCGAACGTAATGGGAAGACAGGAGTTTGTTTCAAGCAGAATGATTTTTACCTAAATGTAATCAATACGCCATTTGAGACATATGCATACTGGACCGACTGTATGTAACAGAACAATTAATTATTTGATGGCAAGAAGACGGATTCACGTACGAAATTTCTACAAATGAACCACAATACTAAGCTTCATCCCGAGCCCTGGTTTGATTGCCGAGATATAAGAAAATCAACCGCTCTGTATCATGAATATGTGTACAGGAGCTTCGGGAGAATATATTGTTAACTCAGTGAGCAGCACAAATTAAATGTGCACGATACGTGGGCGGGCGTGCGGTGTTGGATATACGATGAAAAAGGGGATGAGTTTCGATAACAAGTCGAAACTAATGTATCAGATGTGAGAGGCGATTTGATGAACAGTCGGTATCCAGTTATTCATCATCGGATCGATCGCATAACATTTTATATCATTGTGGTTATCAGACGATCCCAATGAAGAACAAGTAGTCAAAGAATTACGTCACGCGGTTGTGAGCCGGAGAACTAGTGGGCAACCAAATTGACCTTCGGAGGTGTCAGGTCGATAACGGCGGTTCATGGTAACTGTAGAATCTGGACAAATTTCTCCTAAACGCATAACTGTGGACTGCGCAACCATATTCTGATCGCTTCCGCGGTGGTCAGAATACCAAATGTGACTCCTCTGGATTGACGACTGGGCAAGCAGTCAATGCTCTGGTAAGCCACTTCTGGTGAGATTCGTTGCTCTGAGTTAACGAGATGCACCAGTATTGCACTCGAAATGGATTTCACCTTGCCCTTGGTCACAGATGTGTGATGGTGTTCACATATTCTCTGAGAACGGCGCTAGGTTGTGCGACCGACGTAGCCTGTACCACAGGAGCATGGCAATGAGTAGACGCAAAATGAGGTCACACATTTACGTAGCGTATCTCTGAGTTGCACGTGGACTACCGGTTGGATATGAACAAGATTCGCAGTTGTGCTGCACTTTACTTCCTTCCAATTGCGTTACACATCCTACGAATCATCAATTTATCCAACGCTTCACATTTGTTATCTGGCTTCATTTGAATCAACTTATTTTTCTCACTTTGGAGCTCAACTCTCGTTTCCCTCAAATTTGTATGCCTACCTACGAGGTTTACAAGTTGGGCATTCTGTGCGAATGATCGCCGTATCAACAACACTTCTGCTTCAATCCTGTTATTGGTGCATATCTTCACAGACCTGCGTGTTAAACTACAAACCATGTTTCTCTTCTGCCTGAGAGGTAATTAACTGGAAAAGTGAACATACTGGCCGTTCCAGGTCTCCTTCCCATATATCATCCTCCGAATCGTACCGTCTGCACGATGATTCAGTGCTACATCCGTGAAGGAGATTCCTCCAACTATGTCGGTCTCAAACGTAGAATTGAGATTACGATGTGTTGTGTTAGCCTTAGCAAGTAGGCTATCTAGATCCACAGTTTTTTCAAACACACCTATGATATTGCCCATGTATCTTTAGGAGAAAGAGCTATGGTCAATAATCCTACGGAGCTTAGTACTTTCTGAGATTGGCATAAAAATATCTGCCGACAGTGGGCTTAACGGCGACCTCGTCACAACACCGCCCTTGTGACGATACGTTCTCCCGTCAATCTGAAATCGTACATTCCGCATGCAAGTCAGTAGCAACTGCTTGGGCGTGTCTACAGATAGGCGTCCACTTGAACCCTCGGAACGAAAATAGTCACAGAGGTAATCAACGATGCCTATAAGTGGTACATTCGTGAACAGAGAGCGGACATTGAGGAAGAACACCTTCTTGTTTCCCACATTCAACGACCGAATGGAACAGACATACTCAGATGTCTTTCAGCAAACGCACTGTCATGTCCTTCCGCACGGATTCTAGCAACTCTGTTAGTCACTGTGCCACTCAATCATATGGGGAATAACGTATATCAAGAATCGGGCGTAATGGACATCCTTCCTTGGAAAACATTGGCAAACCATACAATCTGGGTATTTTCTCCCCAGTTGGTCGAATTCTTTCGAATTCCGCGAATCCCATCAAACCCCGATGTATAAAATATTCTACATTTCTAGAAACAAATCGGTTCCATGTCTTTCATTTAACGGGTTGCTGAATCCAGCCACTCCCTATCACAACAATTCCCGCACCCTTGTCGGGCTTCGATAACACAAGATTGCCGGCTCTTCTCAATCAAATCAGGCCTTCCATATGCAGTCTCATCAGCATATTGCCTAGGTACTGTATAGCGTTGAGATACTGATTGGACGTTATAACTAAAATAGTCTTGAACTCCTCCGTACTGAAATCTGATGACGGACCCAGCTATTCAAACGGACCGTATACATTTTCAAACTAGACCTATACATCAAGTTGATTCATCTAATTCCTGAGACAGCAAAACCTATAACCGAGTGATAAAACTTCCGGCAACGGTTTTGATGGGTGAATTATTGTTAAAGTGTGAATCGCTCGGGAACTCTTATGCCACACTCGCAGAGATCACGCCGCTCTTTAATCTGTCAGACTTCGGATCAACTTGCTTCATGACAACATGCATACATTTTCAAATGCTCCTGTGGAACAGGCTACGTCGGTCGCACAACCTAGCGCCGTTCTCAGAGAATATGTGAACACCATCACACATCTGTGACCAAGGGCAAGGTGAAATCCATTTCGAGTGCAATACTGGTGCATCTCGTTAACTCAGAGCAACGAATCTCACCAGAAGTGGCTTACCAGAGCATTGACTGCTTGCCCAGTCGTCAATCCAGAGGAGTCACATTTGGTATTCTGACCACCGCGGAAGCGATCGGAATATGGTTGCGCAGTCCACAGTTATGCGTTTAGGAGAAATTTGTCCAGATTCTACAGTTACCATGAACCGCCGTTATCGACCTGACACCTCCGAAGGTCAATTTGGTTGCCCACTAGTTCTCCGGCTCACAACCGCGTGACGTAATTCTTTGACTACTTGTTCTTCATTGGGATCGTCTGATAACCACAATGATATAAAATGTTATGCGATCGATCCGATGATGAATAACTGGATACCGACTGTTAACCAAAGCTCATCTTCCATTTGGTGAACTCACTGATGTTAATCAAAATTAAATGTTCTCAGTGTTTTGTTTGGAAGACATTAGCGTATATGAACAAGTACGATATTCATCAATTCGAATTTACAACCGACTACTACTGAATCTTAACGTGGCAATCATTCACTTTGTTCTGCGTTTTACTTGTGGACAAGGGCGTGTTCTACCAATTGCAAAAAGAATCTATCGGCAATCTGTGATTTCAGTACTTTTAAACAGTCACTACAGACAAAATTGTGACGACGCAAGTATAACATGTATGCAACCAGACCGGACTAGAGGAACAAGACGCGGTTGGAGCTTACGTTATGTGACGGTGAAGTTGTTTGCACTCAATTTCTCGCGCACATGACGAGTTCCAAATGAGCGTCGGTAAAATTTTGCATCTCTTTTTCCTGTGCGTATAATTGTTCGTTGAACCAAAAGTGTGTAATGAATATAATCGCAAACTTTCACAAAATACTTGACACATCGTCCAGCACAACTGGTAACCAAACCGTCTTTCCATTTTTCTAACAGCCTTCATTGCGTGAAAGTTCTTTAAAAAATATGTCCAACATAAGTGTGTTCTTATTCAGTGCATACATTCCCATAGTTTGTGGACATCTGATCTAATTTGACTGGCTCAACAGAGTAACAACAATATGTTATGCACACAAAAACAAATTCCTGATTTCTAAAATTAATGTTGGCCATCTGAATAAAGTCACGTGCCAACTATGACAGTTATATGAAAAACACAACTGGTTGATGTTTCATACTGTATACTGGGTTCACTCTATCCTCTGGAACAAACAAGTTGTCAAGAAGCGAAAACATGCTAAACACGTCATATTTACTCCTGAGGCTTAAACGTAAACAAGCTGAGTAGCTGATGGTGTTTTACTTTGTTTGACTGTGATGTTATCTCGATTCATTCGACAAATTACGTTTATTAAGACGGCAAGAAGATATACATTGCGAGATGCAAGCATTTCGTTTATTCTCATCAGTCGAATACATAAGACATTCAGTTATATAGGTTAAGCGCATGGCGATAAAACAGTGAAATGAACGAACATCAACATGGGAGTAATCAGCAACAGGTCATGTGGTTGACCCTGTCACTTCGTTCATTGTCCTATTGCGCAACCGCAACCCTAGGTTGTTGGCGTTCTCCGAGGCATTGTTGATCAAGCGTCACGCACCGGTCCTTTGTTGGCAAAAGGTGCTGACGCAATCAATTTCGTTACCGTGGCAGTGAACCCTGATTACTCCCATGTTGATGTTCGTTCATTTCACTGTTTTATCGCCATGCGCTTAACCTATATAACTGAATGTTTTATGTAATCGACTGATGAGAATAAACGAAATGCTTGCATCTCGCAATGTATGTCTTCTTGCCGTTTTAATGAACTGGATAAAGGGAACTCAATATTTCAAATTACGTTTACTTCACAAGCAAACATAACTGTTATTTCCAAGTTGTCTCGTGTTCATTTTGGTCAGTTTAATACATGATTTGTTGCAGGTGACACAATAGCTTTGTGTAAACGTATTCATTTATGATGATTCAAATTAATCGAATCGGCGTTCGCACATCCATGATTTGACAGTTCAACCTAATAAACGTTTGCCTCCCAATGACAAATGTCGCTGTGAAAACGAGTTTGCTATAATAAATGATGGTTTCAAACAATGAAAACTATCTTGTTCTACTCTGATCTGTTCTGGTTATTTAATGTCAGCCGGTACGTGAAACACGAAAACGTTAACCCCAGTAGTTGGCCTCTTTGCCGTGCGGGTACCACAAACCTGGTTACTTTAATTTCATGTTTCATAGATTTTCGACGGTTTAGATTCGTTGACCTCAAACTACTGTTTCGGTAAATAGTCCCCTGAAAATTTCTTTACAGACCTTAAATAACTGACGTTTTCACCGCTTCTGTGTGTACTGAATACATTCCCTGCATATCAGTATGCATAAGATGGAGGTTTACAATCCATAAACGTCGTTATCCCGTAACGACATACTGTGGTCACTGTTACTTGACAGTCATCCACACATGCGTATACATACGCATACGATCCAAATCGGTTTCCTTAAACAGCCGCTGGCAAACAAATGGTCATCAATTTTCGCAACCATCATAAGAACACAAAGCGTAAAAAGGCGCTCTGATATAATTAACAAATAAATGCCGCGAGTAAATGCGTACGATTCAGAAATCGACCGTATTCGGATTCAATCACGTTGTGCAATCAGCTAGTCATTATTTAGGTTGTGTAGACGTAGTAGAAAATGAAATTGGTCTGTTCAAGTGAATGAATTGAATGTGCGTGAGCACTGATTCGAATTACTTCGAATTATTTCAGTGCACTGATTGAAGAAAAGTTGATGTCGTTCGTAAATCCAATTGTAGAAGAAGCAAAGGGATGTATCCTGCAACAGAAGTGTGAAAACACGCAGTATTTTTCACACACTTAAGCTATTCTTAAATTGGGTGAATTAGTTTGTTAGGTCCAGGTACTGATATCTCTTAGACATCAACAAAACCAAGGAGAGGAAAAATATTGTGGTTTTGAGAAATTTTACACTTGTCAATTCAGATGAATGAAATTTCGCATCCTGTTCACAGCGGAAGCGAGCGGAATTGGGTTGCGCAGTCCACAGTTGTGCGCTCAGAAGAAATTTGTCCAAATCCTACATTTACCGTGATGTTTCATTACCGACTTGAGACCTCCGAAAGTCAAGTTGGTTGCCGAATAGTTCTTCAACTCACAACAGCGTGACGTAATTGTGTGGCTACTTGTTTTTCACTATGCTCGTTTCACATTAACGATGCGGTTCTCCCACAGTTGGTTCAATTTAACATTTGCTGTTTTGTACGCCATACAGAACGTGGATGAAGACGCATCTTGGGTTTTCGGTGGTCGGACATGTTTCCGAACACTGAGGTACTGCAGCGAGTGGACATGAACGGGATGGAAGCCCTACTGGTGCTGAATCAGCTTCGTTGGCCGAGCTACGTCCGTCGAATGGGCGATGACCGTATCGTGAAGCAGGTGGTATATGAGATCAGGTAGGCGAAATCCTGGTGGTCAAAGGCGGAAATATCAGGATGTTGTGCAGGTAAGTCTCTCACGTTGTAAAATAGATTTTAGATATCGGGAAGACTTAGCGTTGAACCGGACGGCCTGGAGAAATAAGATTCGCACGAATGTCCACGAGTTCAACAAGCAGTTATTTTGCGGCTGAAAGCGAAAGCGCGCGGTACGCAAGGGAACCCTCGGTGCCATAGGTCGTGGTGACATGATTATATGGCGTTGCCATGTGCGCGGCCGCCAATGCGCTGGCCGTTTGGGATTAATTGGTCACCAGCATACTCTTAATGCACCGTCAATGAAGGGACAACGAGTACGTTAGTCTCAGGTAGGTCATATCAGCATATCCACTATATTTTTTGTTAGGTCTGCATCGACCAAGACCATGGTCATTCAACAAATAATCCGTTCCTCTTTTCAAAAACTTGAGTGTCTGTGGTCTTCTACCCATTCTTGTCTTCAGCTTTGTTGGAGTATTGAATGCCTGATCTTTACGTCGTCCAAATTTGAATTTTGTTTTTCAACGACATTCGTTTGAAATGCAGCAACGTCCACTCGTACACTGAACTGCCTCTTGTATTACGCTTTACATATCTTTCCTCCCAGTAAGGACCTTTTCCTTGTAGTCTGTCACCCCATTTATTTGTCGGGAGATAACAGTCTCCTTTTCGTGCTAGTCAATCAATTTCCTAACCAGCATTGGCATGTTGAACACAGAGGGCTCACTCACAACTACTTGTCTTATTCCTTCGGGTTTGCACCGGATACGTGGTGTGTGAGTTGAACCATAAGTGGTGTAGCGCAAACCGATTGGGTGATGGTTCGAAGCACAGCCGTACTCCGGCTTTGGTTTTTATAACGGAGTTGGTGATGGCTTTGTCAATGATCCGGATTTGGCCCATTTTTCCGATTGACCTGAATTTAGTTTCACTTCCGCCAGGCATCACAAGCTGAAAATCTCATTCAGCATGCACAACGATAACTTAGTCATTCTCCAATTTCATCGTTCGACTGAACATCAACTG
>JTDE01001500.1:63253-100738 GCA_014338405.1 Paragonimus skrjabini miyazakii | reverse complement strand
TGCTGGTTTCGGTCGCACATTACACTAGCATGTTCACCACATCACTAGTAATCTTGCAATAGGCGAGGCGGAATAATCAATGCAAAGCGCTCACCCACAACCTTGTATGAATAGTGTTCACCATGCCTAATCCTTTCAAGGGACAATGTACAGAATCACTGTTCTATTCAATGGTTAGGCTGAAGTTACTGTCTCCGTGGCACCAACTGAGCCAAGGTTTCGATCAGTAACAGCGGTTCGGGGATTAAATTTTTTAGGCTGAGCACTACCCACATTTGGTTGTATCCCCTTTATTCTGATAAGGTTTCGGTCAGTCCACCTCGAAATATTATTTGCGTCAAATATTTGGGAGATTAATATTTCGTACTGAATTCTTTTCTTTGTACAAAACCCTGGAAACAAGGCTGACCGCTTTGATAGGTGACATTTTTTCTGTCATCACAACCATTGATTGACTCACTTAACAGTGTCAAACGTTTTAACCAAATTGCAGCTAACCAAATAATTGTAGAAGGGTCTGTATGTTGAACTTTGTAAAATGTTTGTAGCCAAAACCAGTCAGTATCCTAGATACATTTCAAGCTAGATTTAACGTGTTTTCTAAAAGCATTTATTGATATAGAAGCAAAATATCCGTTTTTCACTATCAAAAAGTGACTGCATGTAGAACCAAAGACGAAACGCGATTCACACTGAGTTTATGTATTAAAAATGAATTGGGTCAACATTTCATGTGAAGTTCATTTTCAAACAGCATTTCTTTCTCTCTCGTCAGTCACATACGTGGAATCACAATCAAACAGACAAAGGAATGGGTGTCCTCAAAAAAGCATTATTTTTCGCTCTAACATTCGTAACTGTGTATGACATTTGAATATTTAACTGTTTGTTTATTTTCGTTGTTCGAATTTTCTGCCAAGCTTACTAGGAACTGGTAAAAGTTAATTGGACATGAAAGTAAACATGACTGTCCGTATTTTGTTCTTTTCCTGAAAGTCCACGCTTACTTTTATGTGAAACAGAGAAATTGTCCAAACCTGTAATTAGTTATGATAAAGAAACGCAGTCTATGTGGTAATTGGTAATATTCTAACTGGTTCCACGAGTACTGTCACTTGTCAGTTGCACCAAAACCGGTTTTTTTTTATTAGTGGGGACTGTCTTGTCGTGATTATCTGACTAAAAGACACTTCTGCCCTAATTACAAAGGACGCATTAGAAATGTTGAATTTTCCTCGTATTTTGTCGTAAATGTTCTGATTTATGTGTATATGGATCGTCCCACTCTAACAATCTTTAATTGTCATTTGATGATTGCTACCCCACGTAAATCCTCCAGTCTCTGTCATAATACTCATTCTTCGGTTTCAGGTAAGTGACCATTCACTTCTAATTTGGTTCTGTACCATACGCTTCGCGGTCGTGCAAATAACTGATGCACTGGTGGACTTGGTTATCTCAACGACTGCCACATTTTGGCAGCTGAGTTGCATGTCGCTGATTATCAGTTCACTATCTATTTCGAATTTCTGTGTTCATGTATGATTTTTGAACCAAAACCATTAAGAATATTATATGGATAATTTTCGAAATTTACTCTGCTTTTGGTTGGTTGAACATGCCTATTCGTGGATTGAATGTGACTTAAAACATTATAAAATTTGCAATATTTTATTTTTGGAGGACGGACAGCAACTTGGATAGAAGTATCAATATAACTAAGCGACATGGCTATAAAACTGGCATTGAACGAGCACACCTTATAGTGCGAATTGTAAAGATATGCTTCTTCTGATTATCGAATAATTCATCCCGAATCTCTAGTATGGTAGTCTAGGCACATAAAAAATTAAAAGGGGATGAAACTGTCAGTTCGCATTTCCTGTCGAAAAGTCTATTGCAGTGTTCCGGACGACTTTCACACATTTTTGAAAAATTATTGCAGAACGTTTGAGGAACCTATGGGAAAGTGATAAAAATTTTTTAAAAAGGCTCAAGATGAAACGCTTTCAGAATTGATGACTATCTATGTCAGTGTTGGTAAGGGAAGCCAGAAAGTAAAACTTTCCAAGAAAAAAAACTATTTTGCTTATTCTTCTGTTAGGCTGCTTAGATGACTTCCTAGCCTCTTATCCAACTTGACGTTTGATCTAACCTCTTAATATTTTCGATATGATGTTTAGTTAAGGATTCTGCCGTTTTGATCACTGACCTGGTCCTGCGGGCCTGTTCATCATTTACCTCAACGAGTTCCAGCCGTGTGGAGATTTAGCTTCATCAAAAGAATCGGAGTTGCCATCCTAACTGCAGAACATACCCTATTTCAGCTAACGATCACAATCATTTCTTTCTTATGAAAGCGGGAGAGAAAATGTTCAGTATCTCATAACATCAAATTAACGAGGTCAATTAAAATGTCACAGTTTGGAAATGTTTATTATCGTCGCCAAAAGAGTGGTAAAATATAATGATGCAACTCGTAGAGTACACGTCCTAAGTGTATTTACAATCATATGAACATACCTGTTTGTTCTTGAAAGCAATCACAGCTTTTCATAAATAAAACTTTTCAAACGTAATCCGTTCCGCAATAGTACCTACCTCTCAAACTTTACGCATATGATATCGCTGCTCACGACATTCCATAGGATCACGTAATCTTCGGTCTAAGGTTTATAGACTCTTTTGCGGACAAATCTTTTGATAATGGTTTTGTTAACCCATTTCCTTATGGACCGAGCACATTCCAGAAAGTGTTAAACCCATATTTTCTTGCAACCACTTAAGTTAATTGAGTTGGATGAAATGCACAAGTTATTTACAAAGGATTCAAATAGGAAACACGTTTGTGGAAAGATATTTGTCTTAGTGCTGCAAGAAGAAAATAAACCAAGTGAAATTAATCGGACTGCTGGTAACTAATTTAAGATAACACCTATTTGGACAATAATGACAAATTCACTGATATCATCAAATATTCATGACTTACTCTACCTCATGCTCTTTATAAGATTGTTTAGACTCACATTGTTTTTATTTTCTTCAGCAGTAGTCAACCGGAAAGTACGGCGCTTCTACAAGTTCTTCAGTTTAGAATAGAATGTTTCACTATTCAATTTCTTCTTTTGTTTGTAATGTGCCAGAAAGTGAAGACCAAAAACCCTGATTATAGAATTTACATGGGTTTACACGAAGGCCAAAATTGTGTCTTGGGAAGGTACGTAATGTGTGACAGATTAGTGAACCGATAAAGGAATGTAGTTAATATGATTATCCTATTGTAAGTTTTTGAACTTCTCAAGAAGTGAGAATGTTGGGAAGCTTGGCATCAGGCATTTTATTATGCCGAATACTTATCACATTTAGAACTGATATTCGGAAGCTATTGTTAAGAAAGCGATCAGTTTTGTTGAGTTGTAATTTGATCAGCGAGCCAGAAGACGACCGTATAACTTCAGCAAACCGGTTGATCAGTCTACAGCTACAGGTCGATTGATGAAATAGCGAACGCAACAGACACGTGTTAAGAAAGTTGTTATTTTGCCAGTTGATGGAATATCTGTTACATGATTCAGCCTGATTTATTTCACCAGTCTGATTTATGTTCTACTGTTGCCAAATAACTTGCGTTGTGTTTTTCTCAAGCAATCTATTAAAAACATAGGTGTTTCATTTCGTTTCTACGTGTCTCTGTAAACGTCCACCCATTTGGTTTGTAAGTAACAAAAACCTAACAGGTACGGCGCCCAGCTAAATGTGAAAAGGAGCATGGTCCAGACTCCCATGGATCTCCTCAGAACAAATAATTCGTGAACCGCTTATAAATCAAATTTTATGTCACTGAGGAATTTTGTTTTACTGTAGACAATGAAAAGTCTTTTAAAAACTGAAATATTTTTTTCGTTTCTTTGTTGATCTTTCCATCATGTATGTTTACGTAATTGCATTTCAAACTTGCTCGATTCTAACGTATTGATATACGGATCAGCGTACTTTTCTCTAATTGTCTGTTGTTGTAACGTCGCCGGCAAACCATACGACAAAATAATAAGCCAGATTCATCAATTAGCATTATGTTCGCCGGAATTCGGTTGAACAACTGCTATCTGCTAGAAAGAACACAAAATCTTATTAGAAACTATTATGCTTAATCTTGTTTTTAATGGTTTCACAAAAATGATTTACACACAAAATGAAAACATTGGCCAAAGGGAAATCATACAGATTCTGTATGCACGTTATGCACCTACAGATGGTTTTGACGTGTCCGATTAAAACATAGTGACTTGACCAACACTCATAAGGACATTTATTTACTTACAAAGTTAATAAGACGCAGGTATTTTTCAGACAGTTTTAATATATCATCTTCCTTCCGGAGATTCTAAACTGTACTGATAGGAGAGTAAACGAACTGTTCACTTGTTATCCCAAACGTATCGTTAAACTACATCTATGTAAAATTTTGATTCCTACCAACGTTTGAACATAGACATCGGCTACTCGATTATCTACAATATCTAGCTTACTCATTCACAGTCTAAAGACAATCCTCTGTTAGCGATTGCGTATGTTTATCGTCCCGTTAGCCACATATCATAATGAGGAAAATTATCAAGAACAACTCAGTTCGCCGTGACTGCCTTGTTCGCTTTACTGACATGAAAAATATGCATTTGATACCTATTGAAAATATTACCTGTTGAACGTAGAAAAAGAGTTCCTATTTGATCTTGATTCAGTGGATTGCCTCGTTCGTTCATATGCTGCAAATATAACGCTTGTCTTAGTATTTTGAGTAGTTATTGTGGGGGGAAAATATAAGTGCCACTCTTTCATCTTTGAAATGATCGGTTATTGTCTTCTTCACTTTGCCTGTACAATTATTGTTGATCCTCGTATACAGACCGTGAAAACTGTGTCGGAGGCTTGGTATCTTTAGATATTGACCATTATTTTGCGATTGACAATACCGTCAGCTTCCGCATAATGGTAATGCTGCTTTCTGTTGAAAAGATGTAAACGAAAAAAATGCTAAACAAGAGGCTAACTTCATGTCACTGCATCCCAGTGATGAAACCATCTGGCAGTTCCAGTGATGACTAGCTGATGACGTGTATTCCGCTGTTGAACTTTCATGGAACTCTATGACAGGTTAACGTTAAGTGTGCCCCATGCCGTGACCATTAAAACTATCTTAGGTGGTCACATGATTCGTTGCTATCTTTTTTGTTATTTTTTCGGTGAAATTCGTTTTTTAAGAGAATGCTCATACAAGATTCAGCTCGGTCTTTTCAAAGAACGCCGGTACCTTTCGGCCAAAAAGCTGATCGATATCTATGTGTGAGTCACGATATTTCAGAAGATGGTTAGCGGTCTTATAATTGTTTGGATTGTACTCACCATAAGTAATTAGTAACCTATTCAATTAATTATTAATCACGGCAACCCGCACGCAACAACGGATTTCACATGTGTTTCCGTATCTGTAAAATTGACGGTTCTCTGCCATCTTTTTGGTTTCAGAGCTGTCAATGGTGTTGAAATAATCGTGTTTCAAGATCATGTTTAACTTTAGAGTGCACAGTGTAATTCACCCATAGTTTTTTTAAAACGTTTTGTATATTTGCGCAGAAATTCCCAGTGTAGTCATGAAAAATACTATGTAGCGAACAAGCTCCTTTTCAGTGATTCATCATCAGGCTAAATAAATCACATTTATATCACGAAGTTTACAGGGAAATTATTAAATGGAGTGAATGGTTTTGTATGTTGCGGATCACTGTGAAGCAGGCTTGTAAAATATGGAATTATTTATACCGTTTTTATGCAGTCGTATATCTCTTTATATCCATACAAATATTTCAAACTAAATTTTATTGAGTCAATCAGATGTGTGATGCAGACAACTTCGACGGTAAAATTCAAGAGACCCTAACAATTTGTTCATGTAGGGCTGAATAAAATATATTTCAAAAATAAACACAAACATTTAATGAAAGATATGGAGTCGACAAAACTATAGCAGAATTTGTTTTCCTGGATACTTGGTGGCTCGATCGATAATATATATTTGAGCGTTGCAAAATGTTATGTCAAACCAAAAGTAATGATGTGAAGAACAGTGATTCTCGACATTTTTACAAACAACTAACATTAAAGTGGCCTCGATCAAACACCTCAGGGGACATACCTTCTGGGCTTCGCGGTTTTCACATCATAACTATTCCACACAGCTAAATAAACATCAACTATTTGGCGTGGTGCTTCAGCTGGAGTAAAACGTATTTGTTATCGTTTTGTGGGTGATTTTTACATTTTCCGGCATTGTTCCCCCAGACACTTATCATTATTATTTGGACGTTTAGACTTCATGCAATTTGCTTATGACTTTCGAGGTGGCATATAGTACTTTTGTGAAAGTCCCCTTAGTGTTTCATTTTTTGTGTTCCAAACTAAAGTGAAACAGATTATTTCTAGTTTTCAAAATGGCAACCCGCAAATATTACTCTCAAATGACCATCTACACTGTTGGCGGCATCCGAAACGGACTAGCTTGTCATAGTGACCGAAGCCAAAGGACGCCTGTGCTTTAAACCATCACCCAAGTGGCTTGCACTGCACCACTTGCGGTTCCACTCACACACAACGTATCCGGTGTAAACCCGAAGGAATAAGACCAATAGGTGTGTGAGTGAGGCCTTTGTGTCCAGCTGGCCAATGCTGGTTAGCCAATTGAATGGCTAGCAGGAAAAGGAAACCCTTATCTCTCGGAAAATAAACAGTGAGAGAGACTGCAGTGACAAGATCTACACTAGGAAGAAAGATAGGTGAAATGTAATACAAGTATTTCAGTATACGAATGCATGTTATTGCCTTCTAGGGACGATCTAGAGACCATCCACGCACACACACAACATTCAGTCGTCACGGCTAGGGTGGAAGACCTGTCGTTATAAAAGGAAGGTGACTGTTTTTTTATTTCGCACATTGAAATGTTTTGAGAAGTTTGTACAGTCTCATGTTTTAAGCGGCAGGATGAAAATCATCTTGTGAATTATTCCATAAGTTACACTGCGCAACTAGTACTAACGTGTAACTCCCAGAAGTGCTCTATATTTTATGTAATCACAGTTTGCATTTCAACGCTGATGTTCTTCAGAGCTTTTTTATCCTGCCAAATAATGCTTAGTTGAAACATTTCGAAATATTTTTGCTGCAAAACTTGGTTCTTTACAAATGACTACTCTTCATCACACTTGGAACTAACCAGTTGTTCTCTTTCTTTCGGTGGTCTTAATATGACAAGCAGATGGTTATGCTTGAAGACACGACCGATTAATAAAAACCTAGCCGCTTTCGACCGGTTAAACTTCACGCAGCACCGAATGCTCCCTTCAGCAAAACGGCATTCTTTGAGACTTACACATAAGTTTGCATGACAAGAGGCGGTGTAAAACATTGTTTAAATCGCCGAGCTTTCCATGTAGGTTGCAAATGTTTCATCACCAAGCGAGTTGACTACATCAGTGCGTGAGTCTTTCAGCGCATATTTTTTTAGCATGGAGTTTTATCAACGCCTACGCACTGATGATGCCAGCTCGCTTGGTGATGAAACGTCTGCAACCTAACTGCCAAACTTGGCGAACATACCAAATCCAAAACCATCAACCCGAGCTATGAATAACACCACTACTGTTCACAGCTATCAAACATTTGTTTGAACTATATTTCAAAGTGTAACAAAGTTTTAGGTAAACAATTCCACCATTTTAAAGTGATATTCACTAATGTTATGGGTGAATGAATTGTGGTGGAGTTGAGGTAATTAGATTAAAAAGTTTGAAATATATATAAACAAAAGTGAGGCAGAATCCGTTGAATATTGGAACACATAACGTTGCATATAAGAAACCGATCGGGATTTCAATGTATTTTACTGCAGCTTTTAGTTACTGTAGTACACACATTTTGAATGATGCATAACTTCTGGAATTGGGTGCATGTGTACTGTTTACCACTTCACTTTCACTATAAAGGCTAGCAGGTTTTTCAAAGGATATTTGTGACTTATTGCAACAACCCCGTGTTCATAACCACAATGATGTTGCTGTCTTGAAACGTGTTGTTTCATCCCGTGTATTATTTCAATTATATTCACAGAACCTTACGGAACTTCTAATTTCATGTCTACATCACGATGAGTTAGGAAAATATATTCCCAGAGTATATTAATATTTAACCAGATCTGTGGACAGTAGGTTCCCAGTCTTTCAAATGCCATTCACTTTGCTTTTCTCAACTGTCAAACTGTTGTCAATTAATTAGTAAGAGTCCAACCTACTGACACCTATGAATTTTTCAGAATGTACAGTCGTTTTTCGTCTTTTTCCAGAAATCAGTGGATACTTATTAGATGGCATCTATCTGACGCCGAATAAAATCCAATAACTGTTTAATTTATCCAAGATAGTTAGACACATGTGCAACAATATTTTAACACAATTATCGTGGTACATGATCAGTGAAGACCACGGTGTTTGTTGTAATATGTTCACTTACCACTGTGAACACTTGTGAAGGATATTATATATAACAAAAACAAAATACTATTACTGATGAGTAGTAGGGGAATTTTGATTCTCATATAGATTGAATATCAGCCACAATTGATCGCAGCTGTCACATTCTCATAGACTTTCCAGTCGACCCCTTTCGAACAGCAAGAACACTAGACTCGAGTTTCACTCTCATTAGAGCTCGTCAGTAGTAAATATCCTTGTCACTGCCGGGACTAAAACTCCGGCTACGCTTTCCTGAAGCAACCTTGTTTATCACTGCGCCGTTGACGCCACATTAGACACGACCGAATTATCATATGTGAACAATCAACCACTTTTGCTTGTGATTACTGATCAGGTTGCCCAATCACCTCTAGAGGAGACTGTTAATGTCTATTAACTCCAATCTATGACCCCTCGACTAGGACGTATCTCCAGTTTGAAATAACAGAAACCATTGACTTGCTGATCGGTATTTGACTACTGGTGAGTAGTAGGGGATTTTGATTTTCATACCGATTGAACACCAACCACAACTGATCGCAGCTGTCGCATTCCCATAGTATTAACACAGTTGCCTCGTGAACTGCGTGGCCGGAGTTCTAGTCCTCGCACAGGCGAGAATGTTCACTACTGACAAGCTTTAATGAGAGCCAAACTCGAGTCTAGTGTTCTTGCTTTTCGAAAGGTGCTGACTGGAAAGTCTGTGGAAATGCGACAGCTCCGATCAACTGTGGGTGATGTTTAATTTATAACAAAATATAATCTTTGTTAAAAACTATTTGAATTTCAGTTTTGTTCCGCTCACTTCGTGTACTTTTCCGTTGCTCATGTATGTGTGTTTTGGGAGAAGCAGACGTTACACCTTAACTGTCAGTTGATTTTCCAATGGAATTATAAACCCTCCGGTATGTGTATCATGAAAAGTTGCTTGCCTAGAACACACTAGCCTTCTATCGTTTATCAATCTCCAGTTCCCTTGGCGAACACATTGGAACTGTTAGTGCCACACATAGAGATTCAGTAATATACCTTTTATCACATTTTCAGTAAGGCATTTACGGCAACCGTTATTCACACTCTATGTACTGGAGACAAAATTATCCACTGAATTATTTACAGATTACACGGTCGTCCATCTATATCACTTCCGCGAGCTCTGCCGGGTCAGTTACGTTCTGTACTTCTGTTTAAGATCTGCCTGCGCTTAACAAAATTCCTTTGCGTAGATACATTTTTCACAACAGTTTGGGCCGTCTAACACTAACAATAATGTCAAACATTTTAAATTTAACCTAGCAAGCCATTTTGAATAGGCACCTAAATACAACCTGTTGTCGTTCGGCCGTACATCCCAGAATAGATAGTGAAACGTTTATCAACTCGATCTCACTCACCGGTACGGTAATTTGGGCAGTCTCACAGCGCCAAACTGAAATTAATTGGATGCGTACGTAGACAGACGCGTTTAGGGTCACGGGAATACAACAGGGTCACTACACACATACTGATATTAACGATTAGCGCTAGCTTCCGCCCCTTTCAAACTTTGGCGTTGAGCTGACGCCAGTTAAATTATTACTACTGAGTATTTGGGGATTCTGATTTTCATATAGATTGGACATCAGCAGTCGCATTCCCGTAAACTTTCCAGTCGGCTCTCTTCGAAAAGAATCATTGGACTCGTGTTTCTCTCTCATTAGAGCTCGTCAGCGGAACTAATGAATAACAGAATTCTGGCCACGCTTTCAAGTGGAAACCTTGTTGACCACTGCTTCACTGACCTCACATCAGGCACGACTGGATGGAATATTTGTGGGAATGTGACGGCTGCAATCAATTTTGAGTGATGTTCAAACTAAGTACCATTTAAATCCCTTCCAGCGTTCAATGTTTGGCGGTTTCTTTCCATACCACTTATCATACTGCTTTTCCTCAGTAGACAAACTGCTGCTCAATCTAGTTCAAGCTTACAGTGGAAGCCTACTGTTATGCCGGTCTAGTTCAGGTCGTCGATCTTATGTCATGTAACATAAGATTGTAAATGTTGACACTATTTTTTAATCCAGATCAGAAGTGGAATATCATTTCCATTTTGTTAGTAATGTTTTACACTGACGGTTAGGTTTTCACCTAAAACATATTTCACTCTCAAGCTCAAAAGGTCTCGTTTGAAATACAGTAACTATCAACGTATATAGGCACACTCTTCTCACATATGAAAGCACGACCCATGGTTGGTTGATGAAAATGGAGTGATGCAAGTTCCACTGTTGACGTAGCGTGAACTGACCTTAATTCACATGGAGTAGTCATTGGACTGAACTAAGTAACCCACACCAATAACGTGTGTTTATGGTACGTTAAAGGAAGGATTGAGTTCAGCTGCTTCAACATGTATTGTATTCTAATACCTTCCTCACCAATATCATCTAATTTTATCACCATGTTCTCTGTTGTATAATCTTTGTCGTTTGACTATTTGTTGTTTAGCCGTTTTACCTGAAACTTATTACCCTATACCGTGATCGACTTTGCAAAAGGATGCTCCAGTCTTCGTGCTGTCATAAAGCAAGTGGTATGAGCTATCATGCTTACTCTGTCAGCTTTCTGTTACACGGTTTTGGTCCGTAGATAACCATAAGTACTATTGCATATTCTCCGATAAACACGACGGTGAGTACAGCGAATACTCTGAGGATGGAACTTATGGCCGATGAATATCAAGTGGCGCACACTTAGACGCGTCTGATGATGATTGTCACATGACATGGTAAGTGTTGGTGGATAAGGGAATGCCGTGACAGTCCGTTATGGAAGTGTGGCGTTTGCATCGTAATTTTAGTTCACTGAATGCTAAAGTTGTAGTGAAGCAAGTTCACAAGTCGACTGAAAAATGCCCACGTTTTATGTTTCGTGTGGTATTTGTGTACACTCGTCAGTATTATATTACCATGCGATATTAACGGTTTAATCAAACGCCGCTGGAAACATGAGTGAGCAGGATTCATGAAACAACATGCCGGCTGATGTTGCATCCATATGGGTCAGCATGATGCATAACTGTACACATCAACCACTAAAGAGGGTGTAACTGGAGTTTTGACATAGAGGATGTATTTCACTGGAGCTATTATCACACAGATTAGGCAGGTCACGTCAGTTGTCTCATAATTTTCCAATAGTCAGTACATGATTCAAACTGAACACATCACAATAAGTGTCAGTACCCCAGTTTCTCTTTGTAGATCCAAATAATGGACGCCGACTAGCCGCTCAGGACTGTTGACTTTTGAGCGTATATTTGCTATGGCATCCTATCAGGTTACACTGTGCTCAATGTTGTCCACGATCTCATCATAGGTATACAGTTTATTTGAAAGTCCTCAATATATACGGCGTTACCAGCGTACGTGTACAATGGTGCAGATCAATGCTAATTTATCGTAGTTAAATTTGGTATGTGTGATTTTGATGTGCAGATGTCGTTTTGTCCATCTGTAGGCCTGAAATGTATCGATAGGGTTAACGGGCAATGCTAAATTTTGACGGTCCATAGCTGCGTAGATTACAGATGGGCAAATGTAAATGAACACCAAATAAATCAAGACTGCCTCAATATTCCGTAAACAAAAAAGCTCTGAGGAACATATACTGTAGGCGATTTTGAAGAAGCACATTTAGTTTTTGTAATGACTTGATAACAGGCAAAAGAAGTTAATAGACTGCTTGATTTAACGTGCATTCGTTGGTTAAAAGTTTGGGCCATTATTGGCAAAATTAAATCCAGCGCCTCGATTCGTTGTCTCATTGGTCTGAGATGTCGTCGTTTCCTACTGACAGTTTGAAGCACGTTCACAATCTGACCAGCCTTGTTCTCAATAAAGCCCAGATAGAAGTGTTATCTGTGGGATTGAAATTTAGGATCCCTCCTAAATACGCCGAGAGGTTACAAGCTCAAGTTCAGTTTGATAACTTGTATGACCAGTTGAAGAAGCTGGAGCCCACAACGGCGGAAAATGCTAGTTGGTTTAAGGTCAAACTGGTGGACATTTCGCATGGGTTCCTGTCATCGCCAATTCGACGACAATGCTGTTTTACACCTGAACATCATCAAGCTTTCAAACAGGACATTGTGTTCTTGAAACCTGATGAGAGCTCTGGCATTCTTATCATGCACACAGAGGAGTGTATGAGGAAAATGAACACGATTCTGGCCGACCAAAACAAATTCAGGCCAGATTTCACGCCGGCGAATATATACTTGTAGAAACACAGATGGTAAAACAACTCAAAATATTGCAACTACATGGGTTCATCAATGAAGCTTAGCATAGACAGTTTAAACCAGGTGGAAGTCAAACGCCGCATACGAGAGGTGAGTCAAAAATACAGAAATGAGATGTTCCACTGCGTCCCATCTTGGCCATGGACAATTCACCTTACCATCAGCTCGCTCGATGGCTCGTTAAGGTACTTAACCCAGTTCAGAAACTGCTGTCCCCCCATTGTGTCAAAGACACATTCGAGTTAGTAAACGGCTTAAAGGAGGTTCCTGTGAGTTCAAAACAATGTACTTTATCGATGTGCCAACTTTGTTCACGAACGTTCGCCTGCATGAGACTGTAAATCTTCTTTGTCAGTTTATTTCAGTTCAGAAAATACAGTTGCTTTTTCCTCTTGATTATCTGAGGGATCTCATTTTCTTATGTGTAGAAAACATTCATTTCGAGTTCGAAGGAGTTGCTCTCAAGCAAATTGATGGAGTAGCCATAGGCAACCTACTAGGCCCAACGGTAACGGATGTCATCCTTGGAATGATTGAAAGACAAATTGTTGATAATATTTTTATGACTACTTTGTGCAAAAGGTACGTCGATGATATCTTGAGTTTTACTGAGAGTGACAAGTTTCTTCCATTTTTTAACCTCATGAACTCCATGCATCCAAATTTGTCTGCTACTTATGAAACTAATTCGAATGGAAGCCTAGCTTTTCTAGACGTTTCACTTACGAGACGTCTTGACGACACGCTACAGCGGTCGGTTTATCGCAAAGCCACTTGGAGAGGCCAATACCTCCAGTTCTCCAGTTTTGCATCTATGGCCTACATGCGTGGTTTAGATAAAACATTGTTCGACAGAGCCAGACGAATCTGTATAGATGACCGGCTGATACAAGAGGAAAATTTCCTAAAAACCGGATTACTTGCTAACGGATATTCGGATAACTTTATCTCGGTTCATAGCAAGAAAACAACGGAGGACCTGCAGTTCACACAGCAAAGAATAAAGAGGTGTTCATAAAACTGCAATTCAGGGGAGACTATTTGTCTACAAGACTGCGTCATCAGCTTCAGTCAAATGTGAATCGCACATATCCTGCAGCTGAATTGTGCCTCTTATCTTTAACTCGGGGAGTTAGTTATGGAAACGCTAGACATGCCACGCCTAACTATTCTGTCTCACATGTCGTTTATCAATTCACTTGCAATTGTAAGGACAGCTATGTCGGCAGAACGGACCGGCGCTTGCTTCAACGTGTAGCCGAACACCTCCCAAAATGGTTGGTTCCGTCTGCTTAGCGAACAGACAGTCAAAGGAGCAACAGAACGCGAAACTCGGCATCGTCAATTGCGAAGCACATCCTGGAGACTGGTCACAACGTCGACCCAGCCAAGTCGTTCACTGTGTTGCTTTGGCATCCGAAATCTAAAATTCTGGGCATCAGTGAAGCTGTGCCGATCAAACAAAGAAAGCCAGTGTTATGTGCACAAACATTGATGTTTCACACTGTTCATCTCCCCTAGTAGCGGTCTTTTGACCCAAAAAAGCCACTCTGATCAACTATTGTTGCCATGCACCTTTGTTGTATATTCTATATGTATATGGTGTGCGGCTGATGAGATAAATCGAAATGTTAACATCCCGCAATGTTTGTCTTCTTGCTGTTTTGACGAATTGGATCAAGGGAATCCATTGCTTTAAAATTAAATTCGCAAATGTTTCGGTTTGACGGAGAAAGCGTGCGCGCTGTTTTTAATAATTATCCTGAGTTCATATGTTTCAACGACTCGTTTAAATCAACTACTGAGTGAAAGTAATAACTTGGGTTCACTGGTACAAGCCATATGATGTACACTTCGTTTCCTCAATTTCAAACATTTTGATTAAGGTTAATTTCTGTCGTGTTTAAACATTTTCAACTTATACTGTAACATACATGCGGGCCGTTTTTACCCTGATTGTCCGTTGCTCCCGTGGACCAACTCTGAAGCAACGTGAATAGCGTTCTTCCCAAATAGGGGGTTCCAGCAACAGTCCTGTAAAAGATAACAACCCAAACAGACATGAACCAAAGGCCCAGTAAGCTATACACACGATTTACATCAACGAAAACTAAAACGGTAGTAACGACATAGCAGCACACCCTAAGACATAATCCAAATTCACCCCGTGCGCGCTTGCTGGTTTCGACTACGCGTTACAATATCTCATGGTCAACGTGTGACATCACAACTTAATTCATTTGGTGTTACACACAGTTTCCCATGCATAAATAATTTGAGGCTATGATAAACTCATCATTGACATGACTGCAGTATACCTTGTCGCACAATAAACTGACGGTTGCTATTGAAGGCAAAGCGCTGTCCTGTCGATCCACCCCCTTTCATCAGACTGAACGATGACTGTTGAAATTGAGACTTGTGAAGGATGTTCACATAGAGTTTATCGGCGGTCGTAAGACAAGTGGTTTGTTGCCGCTTTTCGAGACTACACGCATCAGATTCTATCAAATATCAGCTGCGTGTGTTGTGGCTCGCAAACGATGGAACGGAAACCAGAATGTTCACTTATCCTTCACAGTATATACTGAGACAGGATAGGAGTAATCACAAATGTGACGAAACTAAATATGACTTAAACGGGAGAGGCCATATCTAGGTTCTTCTCGAAACTCACATCTTGAGCACAGCCAAGGATGTGTGTAGTGTTTTGCAAATTATCATATGTGCAATTAGCTAGACGAGGCAAACAGTTCAGACAGTTGTTGTTGCTATAGTTTATGTATTGACTGAAACGATCCGTTAATTGAGGTTGATCAGGGATCCATATTTGTGATAGGTTTCATATGGGCCGATATTTATCCATTTGGAATGTATACAGTACACTTAAATATGCCGCAATCATGATACAGGGGTTCAGTGGCAGGTACTGTTACAGTCGTTTGAAAGTTAAACATAGGATAAGAAATAATCCAACCCAGAATTTGTAGAGAAGTGTTCATATACAATCTGAAGAGTTTTTTAATCACACAAACTAAAAACCACCCTAAATTGATCGCAGCTGTCGCATTCCCATAGACTTTCCAGTCGGCCTCTTTCGACAAGAAAAAACTAGACTCGAACTTTGCTCTCATCAAAGCTAGTCATTAGTGCACATTCTCGCCATAGGCCACGCTTTCATTAGGCAACCATGTCGACTACTTCTCCGTTGACTCCACATTAGATATGACTGAAATATCACTTGTAATTTCTTAACCATGCACGCTTGTGAGTAATGTTCATACTGCCCGATCGCTTCAAGAGTAGACACTGTAAATGTCCTGTTAACTTCAATCGACGACTCCTCAACTAATACTTCTGTCCAGGTTGAAATCACATAAATCATTGTCAGTGTTTTGCAATTGACAAGAACACACGTGTTCCCAAGCAAAATTATATGCTAAATATCAATGAACTTGATGGAGTTGATTTCAACGAGTAAGGTAAAGAGTAAGGGAAACGGTAGCCCGGATAATAATGGTCATTTCATCATAGTCACAACGGTTAGTTGACTGAGTTAAGAGTTTCCATTCAAAAAGAATATGATATCCCTAGACGAAAGTATATTACTTCCCTTACATTGTCCAAAATCTATGCAATTTCGGCTGTCAATTAAGCCGCACTGTCAAATATCATTGAAATATTGTAATTCCTTGATCAGCCATGCCGAAGAGTAAAATAACCTTCGTAAGTATTTGGTTTTCACTCAAAAATTGTACAAAAATATGTATTTCAACATAGAATAAACAAAACAGAAGTCGATGCTCAGGAATTTGTAAGTGGCCTCATACAAAATAATGGCGCTTAGCATCCAAACATCCACATTTACAAGCTGAGTTCATACGATATGCCCTACAATAATTATCAGCGTGTAATCTGCGTATCTGAGACCAATTTTATTGTATAATAAGAACACCACTATTCAGTCGCTGGTGTTTGACACGAAATTCCGAATTTTACTCAACATAAAGTCAAAATTCAGGCATCAAGCTTAGTGAAGGTTAAAGCAATAGTACCACACCTGAAAAGTTTACATCAGTAAGTCATTCGGCAAGATTAAAACAGTTGGGAGAATGCATAAGTTATAGCATTTAGTCTCACTTTGTATCATTCAATCATGTAAAATAGTACAGCGTAGCAAGATAAATACTTCGACAAACTACTTATTAATAACCATACAACAACAAATTAAGAACTTTAACATAAACACAGAGAAACATCAGTAAGTCTACTGCAGACAAGAAGCCGTATATTAATTTTTCCCTGTCGCCTTTTATAATCAGAAAAGGTGTTACAAAGTGAGCAATTCTCGCAACCCGTATTATATTTTCATTTTAAACATCAGAGTAATTACAGATGACGATGAAAATGATAAAATCTTGCAAAAATAAAGCCGTCTGTCGCTAGAATTGAGCACAAAAGATTATGGCACTATTAAATTAAAAAACGTACATGTTAACAAAACTTGTTGTACGTTTTGGTGGAAAATGTGAGCACAGCAAGATCAGACCTCTTTGCAAGAATTGCACAGTGCTTTATCAGACTGATATGCAATCACTTCGGCGCACACTATTTGCATATCGCATTTGGAAGTACTTACCCTTTTGTGTGTTGCTCAGAATGTCCATATAACGTAATCATACCTAATTCAAATAAACCTACCATACAGTGAATGTTTAACCTTCGATCCTTTTCACTGTTATATGTGGCAAGATAATTTTCTGTTTGAGAAAACAAACAGGGATAATTGTCTAATGAGTGTGGTATACAGCAAACATGAGGAGATGTACGGTTTGAACAGCCATTATGAGTGATTCATTTTTTAGCTGAGCATTCAATATATTTGGCATACTCGTGAAAATATATTATTTCGATTCAGAAAGCTTATATAAGGCACCCTCAGAAAATTAAACAATATTTCATGGTGATATTTTTGAAGGAAAATCGAAAACTGGCTGAGTATGAAAGAAACAATCTGAGGGGACATATGAAGTCTGGTTGAGTCAATTTCAAAAACGATTTCTTGCAGTCAAATAGCAGGAATACGAAGAATATAAACCGCAAAGTGGCGGTACTGATTTTCAGATCCGAGAGGAGATGATAAAATTGTGACACGATAGTGAAGAGATTCGGAAAATCAGTAATTTTCAGTAAAAGATCCGGAAAGTTCGACACATAAAAGTTAACTCAAATATGATTGTTATCTCAAGATGACGGCATTTGACCTCAACGTTCTACATCCCCAACTTCATACCGAAAAGTATTAAACTGGATTTACCACCGCTAAACTAATTTGCTTCCGACTTGTCCTCCCCAAACTCAGTTAATGTTCAGTTTCCTGAATCGCAAACATTGTGTCAGCATCCTAATTGGTTACAGAAAACGACATCTTTCGAGTGTGTGTTGAAGAAGTTGTTTTGTTCGACGGAAACTATCCTTGCACGAAGTGATGTAGAAAAACCTCAATTTCTCTGTGGGGGTTATTTACAATTTCCCTGATACGTAAATCGTAATGTTTTTAAAAACCGATCACCTAGTACGCACTCGCAAATGGAATAAAATCTTTGTCCTTTAACTGGAATCAGTTCATTCAACGTATATACGAGAAAGATGGAAATTTAATGCAGCAGTTATCTTCTGAGGCACCTATATCGTATGGCATACTTAACACGCAAATAGTGATCGCGTTTTGTGAAAAATAACGTGATTTGGAACAGACTTTGACCACCGAACGTGCAAGTAGTTAGGTTAATCGATTTAGTTAAGTGGGACTTTTTCAAGTTGCCGTTGCGCCTTTCACTCAAGCTTAGTTTTCGAAAAAACGGAGTAAAGTGTGCAATATCCAATTTTTACCTAATACTTCGGCCGTCGTTGTCCGGTTTTTATCAGTAACTCATGAACAAGGACATAGTCAATAGTGTAACTGATGGAACGAAAAATGGAACTCGCCTATCAATTTACTTGAATGACATTTTGTGCTCCAGCAACGTAAACGGGAACGGACATGGTCCTTACTATTGTATATAGAAAGAAACATTTCGGAACATTTAGGTTAGCTTTGAAGTGTTGTCCCAAGGCAAAACTTTATTTATGAATATTCTTTGGAAACGTTTCGGAGTAGCAAATTTTGTTGACTAATTAACCAAGAAAAGATGCGAAGTATTTGCGAGAAACTAACGTGATTTCGAATGATCAAATTAAACCGTTGTGAGCTTATCCACAGCCTTAGGGTAAAAATGATTTTGCTCAATACATCTTAAAGTTCAGCCGAATGATATCAGTTGTCAGTTAGTTTCATTAAGTATGACCCGAAGACAGCCAGAGTTCTTCAGTGGACAGAGTATGTTATCCCCTTTTGGAACGTGTGAAAGCGATTTAACTCGTCCACACGGTAGGTTTATAGTTCGTAATGTAAGTGACATCCGTTTATTTAAGGTTCATAGTTTACATTCGAACATTAAAGTAAATGTTACGGGTTTCGGGTTAGCGTTCAAATGAACAAAGTCTGAAATGTTCTACAGCGACTTGGCGATCAACTCTTTTATGGAGTTAAAGTAATCAGAACAACTGAACGAAATATCGTTCCGCATTATTACCATTGTATTAAGGAAGGCGGTTCTCCACAATTCCGAGTGAAGACATAATCTCATCAAAAACCCTCCCAAGGTTGTCTTGTATATCTTGATTCTGTTACCACAGTGAAGTTCGATTCATTGGCCCATGTTATATCTTGATGGACTACTGTTTCTCTCATTTAAAAATACTTCATAAATGTAGACTCCCACGGCGGTCTCACCATAAACAGATGAGACATTACTATGCAATCCTATATGGCTCTCATCTGTAATTTCTCGCTGTAGACCTCAAGAGTAAACTAGGAGATCAAAACGTAAGAGGAAATAGGTTTTCTACATTTTGCGTAGTAAATCACACATTGGCGAATGTCGGTAATCTAAAGTGAAGATTACCCATGTATTCCTAAATTATCACGAGCATTATTTGAAGAGAACTACTGAATTATATTTTCGCTTCCTAGGGAGTAATTTTATGGCCGCAGCAGGCACTATCTAACTGCCATTCCCACATAGTGGTATTACTAGCGGAAAAAGAATGTCACAAAGTTAACCAAGTAGAGATTATTCGCACGCTTTTTGTACAATAAAAATTTCTCTAACTTCAACGTCTAATAAAAATGCACTTCTTAGCAACTTAAAAGTGAACGCAGAAAGCATTCACATATATCTTTTGGTAATCTGCTCATCACTTTATATTGGTCTTGTTGAAGTAGTTTCTTTCGAAATATTACTTGCCCGAAACAATCCAAAAGTGTTTCAGAATTCGGGCAATCGATATGTGCTTTATCTTTCCATTTCGACCTTAATCTTCAAATTATTAAACATTAATTTGAACGTTTCAGAAGCTAGGATGTCTTATGCCACCCTTTGCAACTTGAATGGTTTTCAGCAGAAACTGGGAAATTTGTGAATTTCTGAAGCTAATTGATGTTGCCTACTAATAACCAAATTTCGGCTATCATTGTGAACAAACCGGTTTCATGTTTTACAACATTTCCGAGGTGCAACTGGCGGAATGGCTTAATTGCATTCATAGTATTAACTACCCAGCTAAACCGCTGAAACGCTTCCATTCGCTGCTTAGTATTCAGAGCCCAAGGAACATTGTAGCTTTGATGTTTCGGTATAGGAAACAAACATAAGAAATCACCAACTGACGACGCTTGCTGTATCTTGATGTGTCCGACTAATGAGGGCAGTTGCAGCATGCTTTGTCACGTGAATTATGTGGGTCAATCCACATCAGATTTAAACAATTAGCTAGCTGCTTTTCTCGAGATTTACTTGCAGTCCCATTATACATGGGAACGCTGGAAAACGAAAGTAACAAGGGGTAGCTACAAACTTACAGAATTACTGTAGATATATTTGGAAGTTGGCTACGCGTACAGGTGAAACGGTACGAGCGGACGATCATTCACTTAACCAATAGTAGAATACGATAGACCTATTTACTGTCGCAAAACGTGTGTCAGCTAATTTGTTCTTTTACACTTTGCGTGAACAGTGCTGGTAGTGCGGAGGACTTGCCATTCGAGATCTGGAGGCAGCGTGGGGTTGAATGAACCACATGGTATAAAACAATGGTGGGTTATTTTGCTACATGAAACAATTACCTAGTGAGGCTACATTCCGTAAGATTTTCTTATTTAAATTTTGTAGGGAAGCGCTTTTAATGAACTGGTTTATAAACGAGATCTGAATTTTTACGGGCCTTAAAACATTATGTTGAGAACAGAGTCCAAACAGAGGGATGGTGTTGTTGAAAAGTTATGCATCCAACAAGGTTAAAGAATAATCAAAGTTGTGCTACTCACAAACTCAAACTTCAGACAAGCCAGTATGCGGCGCAACTGTCAGTATATATAGTGTGATTACTGTTCGAGGTTTCAAATCGGTGTTAGGTTCCGACAGACGGCTCATTTTAGCAATAAGATCCCAATGGAAGTTGGCCATGTTATTCACAGGATGTTGTAAGATGCCAAATGCGCCTACTACGATAATTATTATAAAACATGTAGACAAAACACGTTCTCAGAACTCATGCTCCAGCTGATACAGCTGTATAGAGAGGTCATAGATTTAGATCGGCATGTCGATCTGAATTACCGATGATCACCGGTCAGTCAGTTGGCGAGAGTTTGATTGGTCCATTACATCACACTTGTCTATTAGTTTGACCGCCCGTGTTGGCCTCCGAAATATTTGGACCTCAGGTGATGTTGAACACAAGACCAGAATAAACCACTTCCGAAAACATTTTACTAAGTCAAGCCATGATTCAAATGGACATAGTGGTACAAAATGCTCTCATTCGGACGGCGTTTGATGGGTCACTCGCCGTGCGGCAGATTATTTCGAAGAATTGATCAGTGCTCACCTGATGTTCACATTCAACCAGATCGGTTTTACTGTGACGAAGGGATGTGGTTTTTCCGGACATTTTTCACCAGTTGCCTTGACGTTCGACAAGTATAACCCACTCTACTGAAACGAGTGAAAGAGCAGATGCATCCAATGAAGTCTGAGGTGACAGTCTATCTTTTACAAAACAAAAGAGCTGGAGGTATGTTGAGGGGAATGTGTGGTTCAGTTGCGGTTATGATCCTGCCGAGTGTTCGAGTTCAGTCTATTTGTTAGCCATTTTGATGCGTTGTCACCCTCACACGACTTTCGGATGATCACCTGTTTCATTTTTACCCTCAACTTATGTTCTGATAAGTTCTCGGGGATAAGGCGTTCACGTTAGCCGTTATAATACAGTGTGCACTTTAAGAAATCTAGCCAATTGTCTAACGTAACCTTGAACTAACCCAGAACGCTCTGTTAGTCAGGCAGCACACTGGAATCAGCTTCCGCTACGGAGGTACAAAACTGTGAAACTTTGTGTACTGATCTGTTTAGATATAAACCGATAATCAGAATGAATCAGAAGAACATGTATATGTCAGTGAAGACCAAGCAAATCGGGAAAACATACTAACATAAACGATATGAAGATCGTAGTATGTTCAGCCAAGAACTTAAACAGAGGAACATTGAACTCAATGCTTGCTTTATTTAGCATATCAAAAATAACACGTGACTAATGAGGAAATTGAAACTACACTTACACTGATTGAGTTGGCCAAATCCACACATGTTTATCTAAGAATGCCGAAACGCAGGCGCTACGTTCCAGATGTGGATCACCTGGAAAAAATGTTTGCCAACAGCATGTCGGGTTTACTAACCCACTTAACAGCCGCTGCATGGATGGTCATTTCTTCTAATCAGCTACTTTGAATAAACGGATTCTAGTTGGAAAATACTTGAACATTTCGCTTTATTTATGAGCGCCTGTTCGGTGATCACTTTTGTGGGGCTTTAGGAGTCACCTATCTGAAAATATTGTAAGTAACACCCACAATGTAAATTAGGTTACTCAGTGTCACTTGCTCTATAGGTAGTTTCCAATGAGCTAAACGATCTCCTCACCGTACATACAGGAGAATCCGTTTACTGTGACAAATTAGTTTGCTGACACAAAGTTTGCAACCCAGGCAACTGAGCCCTAATTTAATTTGGCGAAGAAAAGTCAGATGCAAATGCGTTCAGATGAACCTTTTCGGTTCGGTGTTCAGAGTTCGGAGGTTTTTGATTTATTAGCCACTGCACGATAGTCTATGCTTTAGGTTGATGAACATTTGGATTAAATCCCGTTGTTTTGAAACTGCTGAAATAATCATGTTTCTTCGCATTGACCTTATTTATTGTACAGCGTACGATTCGAAGTAGCCGATTACATTTTCCAACCCTTTGAATTAGAAATATTTAGTCGCAGCTGTAAGTAAAATTGGTTTCATAAGTAGCATTCAATTTCGGCATGACGTATGACGGTGAGGAGCTATAAAAATGAATCGAGGTTTTCTCCACATTCTCTAGGCTATATAGATGGAAAGTTATGTTGGTGGACGTTACTCTGTTCTCTCGAAAGTCCGTTGACTGGTATACAACGGGTCTTATGTTTTCCACTTCGCCTACTGGGAAAATCGCCATAATGAGTGGTGACTTGTCAACTTTGAGACACTTGGAGTGATTAGCACCTACTCGCCTTCCGTTTCAATTTGCTAAACTAAAATCCTACCCTTTCTCCAGAAATATTGAATATATTTTACGAGATATGTTTCAAATCTGTTGTCGTTGTGCGTACGTTTTTAATTGTCTCATTTCGCACGGAATGGATACTGAATGGAAATACGTGCAATCTTTTCTGTAAAACTTTTTCTGTAAAACGCGTATTTTACCCACTGTCAAAATTTAGACAAAATCAACTTCTGTCTTATCCAGGAATTTTTCACAAATTTTCAAAACCGTATAGAAAAAATGCATTAAGAATTGTTCTAAAATGACCATTTTTACTTAGGAATATAAAGCAAACATTATTTGGGAGTTAACTGCTCAATAATTGGCAAAGCTATTGTGCATCGAAAAAGGTTTGTAGCAAGTGGACTGAATCAGAAACTAATCAAAAGATTCATTGACGCAGAATCGGTGGACTGAGCCCGCCTTTGCTATGCAAATTAGGCAAATTAACTTGCAATAAAGACTAATAAAAAGTGAAGACAAATAAAATCAAAATGTTTATCCAATAAATTTGTCCACTACAGACACGATGTGTCGAACTTAATGTTTTTTTGTAAAAGACAAAGGTACTGAATCTAATTTGCGTGTGCCCAGTTTTTGATTGTGTGTGTGCATCAGTATAAAGTTCCGGAGCGTCCGTCATTGAAATGAACTTCTTTTGCGTTCAAGATAAAAGTCAAGAAGACTTAATTTGTGCAGAACTACCTAAATATTATATCTCAAAAGTCATTCACTGCGGACAAACAGCAGAAATTAAAAACTGGGAAAGCCACTTGGGCGACACTGTCATTCTCTGACAGTTTTCTCGAGGTATCATTTCCGGTAGTTTAGGTACGTTAGAAGGGCGGGGATACAACGCGGGTGTCCTCATACGGAGTAAATATATTTGGCAAATGTCATAGGTTGTGACGTATCGTTGGCTAAGAGATTTTCCTCAACTAATCTGGATTACATCTGTGAGCAGGCAGATAGTGATTTTGTTACGTTGCCTTTCAGATGAAGTCTAAATTTTGTTTACCTAAAGTACTTCAGTCCATTTTTTGTGAAAAACTTATTTAAAAATTAGAGTTGATCTTGGTGGAATTTCAAAATATGCGTATAATCATTAAATGATAACCTTGCGTGCTAGACACTTCTTCCTCTTCTCACGCTCTCAAGGTTCAGGTTTTTGCCTCAAATCAAGTCTGGGCAAGCAAACAATTAATTAACAACAAACTTAATATATTTCGTTCAATATCAACTAAACATTTATCAGCCTCTACGCGCACAAATCTATATGTCGGCGGTATAATCCAACGACAAAATTATTTCAACTAAAGGCATATTTAAAGACAAACACGAGAAATTTGCTAGATGGTAAAAGTTGCTGATTGTGCCGGTAATGTGGAAACATCAACAAAGATCTTAAAAAAAAACGGATGCTCAAGGTAAGTGAATGTTATTCAAGTTGATGCGCTGTACTTTGTAACTTAAGTATGTTGTACGAAATCGTTCGAGAGTACACAGAGCATCGCGATGAAAGTTAAATCTCTCTTTGATTTACTTTCATAACTATGAGGGATTATTGTTTAAAAATGCAAATGAAGAGGGGGTGTGGGAAGGAGTAGACAATATCGAAATGATAAATAGATGGTCGAGAAAGTTTTGACTGACACTGCATAAAAACATACTTGTTCCTTTCATAAGATTTATTGTCGTTACAATGGCGTGCAATACAAACGAGCTCTAACAAGGTGCATCTTCGTTGTTGAGTTTGTTTCCCAGATGTACTGAGTACAAATTCTACCTAACATTGTAAATTACGATCGACTGGGTAAGGTTCAAATTAAATTCATCAAAACCCTTGCTGTATAAAAAACGTCAATACAATGTTAAGCAAGTTTAAGGAATTGTGTTATTTTTACGTGGAAGAAATGTCAACAAGGTTATTATGTACCAATTTTAGGTGACAGGGCAACCTGCCTAGTACTCATGGGCGTACGCATACAAGATTTTTGGTGGGACATCTCCGTTTTGCTGTACGTGATAATGATGGCGCAGTAATTACCACCATCGCCTTGCGATATTTTTCAACCGGGTTCACATCCGTGTCATAGCATGGATATGGACCGCTAGCAAGCACTTCTAAAAAAGAGTAACTGAAGTCTGATTATCTTCACGAAACAAAAATCATAACTGTTCAGTCATAACCAATCGTCATCCACGGCTTTTCTGTGGCTGGTCTCCAAAAGATTTTTATAGACTCACGTTTTCCGAATATATTAGGTGGCTTTGTATTCAACGTTACACGTACTAAAATGAGTTTTTCAAGAACCTTTTAGGGTTTTAGAATTTAAAACTCGTGACAGTGCACACTGCAGTTTAATTGTGTGGGTTTTTACACTTCTCAACTTCACTGGTTTCTGATGACCGGTTGTTCGCCGATTTGCAACTTGGGTCAACTGAACTGTCTGAAGCTTTTGCCAGAAAACAATACTTTATTCTACTCCACAGTCTCTAGAGTTATTATCTTCTGGAATCTTTTCTTCTCTTCAGTTTACTGCAGTCCGACGCATATTTCTGATTAAAAAGCACTGAAGCAGATTTCTTGCAAACAGTAAAACTTCACCGGGATTTATTACGAGACACTCTTTTGCTTCTATTTTTCTGCAGTTTAAAGAGAGGTGCTGGATTGTCAGTGCCGTTTATTCCCAAGGCTAAGCAAATGTAGTTAAAGGTCTCTGTAAAATGTAATAAAAAATGAAAATTCACCCAATAGAACTATCTTTGATAAATTATCATCTTATGAGGACCTCATTCTATAACATGGTGATTGTCAGAAAGTCAAAGATCAATACTAATCAATGCGTAATCTAATAGGATATACGACATTGACCCTTTTGTATCCTTTCGTTACGAATACAAATGAGGTAGATTTCAGATACATAGGGTTAATTGGATTGAATTAGCAACACAGTGTTAGAAGTTGGGTGGGTTTGACTGACTGTAACAAGGCAAACGGTCACACGAATGTCTTGTACAAACAAATTCGACCGATTTAATTCGGTTATAACCTCCTAGTAAACTGAGAAACTAGAGTCTTTTGCGACCAGGTGGCTGAGTCTCGGTAGACCTACGTGTGTTGATCAGAACCGAACAATTGCACTGAATCAGAAAAGTAGATTAATTTTTTCATTCATAATTTAGGTCAAGTTAGTCTGTGTGATTGAAATTTTACTAGTAAATGTATGATATATAAACAGCTATTTGATGAGCCATAAAAACAATCAAACTGATTAATAAAAGTTAGACTACGTTGCTAGTGACACTGTTTTATAAGTTGGTAATGCTCTGAATTTTGGTCTTTGAATAAACCTGAAAAATCGTACTTGAATTTGGGCTACTAGCATAAACAACATGGAGGAGACATCGGACGGATTGTAATAAGCATCTATCGTTAATGGAGCAGGAACAGGTATTTGTGGTCGAACATCAGTATTAGAGAAGGCAAAATCTGTGGTTCGTTACTGTGTGAACAACACGTTCAATGTCACAAACTGTAATCTAATTAGTTCATTACATAACAAACTTCTCGTGAATAACAGGAAGTAAAACACTGAAATTGTTCGATTATTCCTAATGTTGCACTCAAAAACGATATTCGAGTTACCCGCTGTTCGATTGTCCAATGTGTCGTGTTTGGATATAAGCTGGTCTGAATAGATTTCTCTATTTTGCCGATCGCGTCAGTCATCTGACAGGGCATCTGCTTCCTCATTACATTCCAGTTTCACTGGTTGTTGATTTTCGCTCGCATACCATGGAGGTGCTGGAACTGTTCAGTCTTACGGACAATTTCAACGGTTTCCTCATTCTGACATTCATACAAATGTGGTTTGTCCTATTTCCCTATATTTTTTCACGACTAAATAGAAGGATGATTGGTAAGCATCTATGGAAATGTTGGTACTGATCGTTCTGAGTTAACGAGGGCAAGCTTTGAAGCACGTTTCATATGCAGCCGCTGGTCATTTACTCACGAATAGCGCAAAGTCGTGAACATCTAATATCAGACTTCAGATAAAAATCTTACGAATTAAAAGGTAGAAAAGCCCCAGGAATAATGTTCATAAACGCTTGGAATTTACGTAAAAACCCGAGGTTTTTGACCCGAAAAATGAAACCATTAAAATATTTACCCCAGTTTTATAGCCAGACACCCTCAGAGTGACGGCCAAGTTCACACTGCTAATGTGTGGCTAGGGGATAAGGAGTGTACTCTGTAAAAAAATGCCCAGTAGCTCCAAGTTAACTCTCGATGTTTGACGTATACCTGAGAATCAGGTTAGTCATTTGTTCTCCCACTCGTTCGCTCGCGAACATCCTCCAACCTGACAGAAACAAATGTTCCAGAAGAGCAATGAAACCTACCTCAGCCACTTGAACGCTATGAGCAAAGAATGTAATAACAGAGAGTTGTGGCACCAGGCTCGATCACAACTTACGTATAAGTCGAAAAATGATGTGGCCATGCTCTGTTTCTGGGCCACTCCCACAAATAGCCGTATTCGTGAACTTGACATAAAACCGTTTCGGTCACCGTCAAAGTTTACTTATGCTAGTCAGCCAGAATAGTCTCTTTTTCCCTACGCCGCAGATTTTATCATTCTTTTCATTCGTGCTAACCTAATAAAACATTTTACACTACAGTTTCCTACCAATACAATGACAGGACCACATGAGTAAGCACCTCATGGTTGTGCAACCCAACCAACCTAAATATATTCAATAAAAATTGTGTTATCTTGCTTCGGTTGTCCTCAAAGTTTTGGAAACTGCAAGTAGATATGCTGTAGGCCTGACAGAAAAATATATCACACAGTGAAAGATACTAAATTTGAAGGCACGACATATGATGCTAAGTGCAACCAATGTGCACGTTAGCCAACGGTATTCAGTTACAGTGAGGTATCTGCATAGTCATTTCAGTTTCAACACTATATCAATTATGCCCACATTAACTTCGGTCACTGAGTGTGTCTTAGTGTTTAATGTCAATTATTCAATCTGTCAATTTACCAATCAGTCTTTACTAGCAACAACTTTACACATTCGCTGTAAAACGCGTTGCATTGTTATTCGCACAGATATTTTGCAGCGAGAGTTCGCAGGGAAATCCCTGGCTAAATCGAGTTATCAAAAAAACGAGGATTATATAACTTAGTGGACTACCATTCAGTATTATTGTAAAATTGCTTTCATAGGAAAACGCAAAACGTTTTTACTGCATTTTACAGTCAAAGGCTGTGTGTAAACTTCAGACTCATAGGAAGCAAAAGGTTAGGTAAGGGCATTTAAAGAATAGGAGCTAAACTAAATTGATGTTGCGGATGTACGTTTAAAATGATTGCACGGATGAAGTGTTTAAATTAAACAAAATATCGAGTAAAAGATTTCACGCTCAACAATTTGTTTCAAAAAGCTAGATGCTAAGGATTAGAACAAGAAATATAATTAGCGCCAGATACATTATTCAATAACCTGAAAAAAATGGCAGAATGTCTTTTCGAATTTCCAAAACACAATACGGTTGAGGAGTTTACTGCACTCACAGGACAAAAACTCTAGATGTGTGGAGCTGGAAAGTAATTTACAAATAAAGAATGGTTGACTCGGATATGCTACGAAAAATTTCAACTCAACGTTACACCTGAATAAATTAGCAGAATGACAATATTCTCAGTCATCTTCGCGCACCGGAATGAAAACTTACTTCACTTTGCCGAGGCAATAGCTATTAAACGATTGAAACCACCATTGTGTGTGCAAAAGGAATTGTTCATTAAATTAGCACGACTTTGGTAATGTAATGTAATTTCTTCTTCTTTTCCTCAACCCTGAACAGAACACTATCCATAAGTGACAACTTTATGTATATTTTGTAATTTTTATTTCTGCATTATGTACTTGATAAGATCCATCGGGATCAGTTCGAACAAAGTTCGCACAATATACCACTACTAGCTTGTCTTTTTAAGTCTATTTCTGGGAAAGCTTGTTTTCCTTATTTAGAATGACGATAAGAAATTTTCCAGTTTCCCCATAGTAGAGATTAAACATTAAGAGGGATTGAAAAATCGTTTATTTTGGATAGACCAAGCACAACAATAGAAATAGACGTGCTAAACGTTCTCGTTACAGCAGTTTGTCGGATCGGTTGGGACTATTTTGCAGTGTAAAAGAGGGTTTTATTTCAGGATGTTGGACTCAAAAGATATTTCTTGTGTTCACTAGTAGAACTGTATCATTATGAAACTGGAGTGGGGTCATCTAACTTAAAATTCTGGGGAAACGGAACGAACCTTATTGAATTACGTGTCTTACTCATGCATGGAGAAGACAGATGGCTTCATGGGAGCGTGAATTTAGAACAGTTTGAAAAATAACTCCCCAAAAAGAATACTGCAGATGGTTTATTATCATATTCATATATTCATGTATCTGACAACGCTGGTGAAATCTACGAAGCAGTTTTTTGTCTTTGTCATCCATAAGCGAAAATATTCGTAGGCAAAGTGAACAAAGACTGACGGTAAGCATAAAGTAATGTTTATCAACGTAATAAATATGTAGAACTATAAGTGGGGACAAACTTTGTTAAAGGCATCTAACAACAACAGTACAGATGCGAACCGCAAAGTGTTGGACGTGGTTTTCGATTTGGGCGTTATACAGGCGGTTTACTATCTTTCGGCTTGTCATAAGTTAGGCGAATAAATGGCGAGAAGCTTCGAGATATATCAGCAAGCTGTCTGAATATAACAGACAACAATCTGGCTAACATACATTTCAGTACTTGATATGTATTATGTACCGGTTTCAAAAGAATGTTCAGATACACAAAATGAAGGCGTCATCGCTGTATGGCCGAAATCACGCTTCACGTCTGCAACACGAACGAAAACTTGTCAAGAGTGGTTGACACCTCACAGTGGATTTCGTTGGCGTGCAGTGTTTGGGTGGATATATAGGCAATTTCGATATCCGGAGAAAATATTTCATCGTCGCATTTTCTTTTGGTTGAAATACACGTTTATTTAGTCGGCCAAGCTTCTAAGTTTATGAGGATGAAAGTTTGCTGATCTTGACAAGGTGTCCCGCCCACGGACGTCAAACATTACTGCAAAGTCGAAATAATTAACGAAGTGAACATTGTAAACAACTGAAACAGTCGAATTTCAAAAGGCGGTCTCCCAAGTTTATCACTGTTTCGAAAGAAACAGTGAAGTTCGCTCAGAGTAAAGCATAGATGCTTAAGACGAGTTTCTCGATAACGATGAAAAGTTACACATTCGTAGTCCCCAGTTTTGCACTTTCTTTAGTTCACCCATTGTGTGTACCATTGTTTGGATACCAGGTTTTCTTCTTCGTGAAAGCACGACCCGCCTTTTTATCAGCAAGCCATTGGAGTCTCCCAATACGTTAATGATTTATCAATTACAAGCCTTGAGACGTGACCGCCTGTGAGTATTGTTCATTTCACACGACGGTTTTAGGTGGATGCAATAATTACTCTTTCTAAATCACTTGACTGTTATGTGATTAACAAGGAGTACAGTACTCCCTAAGTTTAGTGTAGTGATAGCTACAATTAAACACAGAAAATATGATCAGGAATTGGTAAGTCTACTTTAAACCATTACAAACTGAAGTATTGGTCGTAGGCGCTTTGAGGCAAAGGATTCCAAATGAAGCACGAAATAACAATTGATGCCTCTGTTTATTTTATGCAAAAAGGTGACCTAATGCCAACAGTGTTTACTAGGTAACCTGTGTTATCAGTTTGTACGCACCTTAATTCGGATAGAAGATATAAAGATTAGTCATTCATAACGGTAAATCTTAAGCTGTACCACAGATTTTATCAAAGTAGAACAGAGGATTATTGAAGCCAAACTTGAATCACCTCAACAAATAAAATAACGGCTACATCTTAGCAGAAAATGGAAGTGTTATCGTAGGAACCACTGAAGTAGGCCTCATGTATTGAAGCATACAAGAGACCCGTATAAGAAACTTCAAAGTCCAGTAAACCGGCACCCACCGATTAGTAATTTGCGTATAATTGAGAAACGCTCGAAAAACAATGCTGCATTTGTTGCAACTGTCTTTGCAAGTACTCGTTAGCCAATGCGTAACGATCTAAGTCTGACCGTTGAGTTACGCGTAAACCCAAAAACGTATCCCCAGAGTGAAAACAAGATTGGATCCAAATATTTCTACGGTACAGTCATAAAAATACGTCAATAATTGCAATAAGCAAACTTCAATCGACCATGACGATAGTCCCGCCCAACAAAATCAATAGTTCTCAACGGACCATAAAGGTCAAGGGTGAGCCGTCACGCCAGTAGGCCACGGCAAGAATAGCAACTCGTGCTGCGGACGTTCAATGACACATTAGCTCAATAAAACAAAGCGGGGTAGGTAAACCAGTGAGAACAAATATCAGGTTAGTGGGAAAAATAAAGAATGCAAACGATAGGGATAAATTTTCTCAGTTTAGGGAAAAACAGATTTACACAATGATCCAGTTCACCAGTAACGACAGAAGACACACGTCGCGAGATGTTAACATTTCGTTTACTCTCTTCAGTCACGAACGTAAAACATTAGAATTTATAGGACATGCGGATAGCAACAACAATAGAAACAATCTACGATTGGGTTTACACAAAAAATGGACTGTTATCAGTTCCAGGGCAGCCAAACTGCGTGAGTCAGCAGTTTATGCACACACAGGATCGGACGGCTGGTATTGGTTAGCACAGCTTCGGAGATGAAAAGCAACTTCGGATTCCGATTACGCAACAACACACGAAACGAATTGGCGGGGTCCACAATGTGACCTGTTTCCATTATGTGCTTTGCTATAGATGAAGTCAGATCTCGTCTCACTCGTTCTGTTGCCATTGCCTGTTGCGTCATGGTGCGCACTAACCATTTGGGCATATGTTCAGCCATTCTTTGTCGTAAGCACCGATCTGTTCTGCCGATATAGACGCCACCGCAATTGCAAGTGAACTGATAGATTACATGTGAGGCAAAACATTTCGGTAGGACACGATTGTGAATAAGCTAAGCGACACTCCTAGTTGTGAGTAGCAACCGCAATTCAGCCGCCGGGTATGTACGAGTTAGAGCAGACTGTAATTTTTGACTTACATCAGTTGTGATATGATCGCTTTTAAAAGGAAGGTTCAAAAAGACCTGCTTCTTAGGAACCGCACTCACAGCAGTCTTGATCAGTCTTTTCTGACCATGTACTCCAATGCTTACGACTATTCAATATATTGTTCAACAAGTTAAACGAGTTTTGGGATTCCGATTGAGCTTGAATTTTTTGCTCGTAGGTTAACCAGTTAGAATGAATAAGACAATTCATCTACTGTTCCTGGAGACAGCCAGGAACTGGAACATTACCCAAACATACATATTACCGGGAGTTTATATATAAGAAGTTGGCAGCCCAACACAATCTTGGTAAATTTATTGCTAACGAAGCTACTTCACAAATACCTAAGCTAATGATGCGCACTGCTAAACATCTCTAACGAGGGGGTTAAACTTTAGTGTTTCTTTTCAATGGTAACTCGCTAAAGGTAAAAGTTAATACCTACAAATTTCGTTACTTCTTACTACAAAAACAATAGAAAAAAATTCTTGTGCAATCTTGTGCACGCTAGTCTCCTAATAACGTTTGTGTAAGAAAAACGGAACAGTTGCTCTTAGTTAAATGACCTGATTAGAAGTCATTCCGCTAAATTCATCCAATGTTCAGTGTACCGCAAGTCGAGATGTGCAGTGCTGCACGAGACTTTTCGTCCCACAAGATGTCACGGTTTCGAAGACTTTCATAGATAATGTTGATTTACATACTCAGTGACAATTGTTTTCACACTTTTCTCGAGCAGAAGGGATAGGCTGACTGGTAGCAGTTGGTCACACTCATGCATCATTCTATGTTAATTTGCAATTAAGGCACGCACTATGTGATTTTGTTGATTTATTTCGCTTGACAGGTGCTCGCTGAGAGTCGTAACGGTAGAATTTCAATTCAAACTCCCTAGAAGAAGAGTCGATCACAATAAACCAAATTTTCAAGTTCGTTAGCACTGATAGCATAAATCACTTCACACAATGTCACATGGTGAAATTTCTTATATTTTTACTCAAATCAGAAGTGCTTAACCAAACCAGGTGAGGATTTTTGTGTTGTGAAAGCAATTTGTCACTTGTATGTTGATGATCCGGTAAACTTATTGACAGTTTTGTTAAAGTTGTTTTATGCGACTACTAATTGCAGGCAGTGTAACTTCGGAAACGGTATTCAACACTAAAGAGGTCACCTTAAATCAGCAGCCTCTGTATTATGAAGCAAACCTAACTGTAGCTGAGTCAGTTTTGTTACGAATGTGCGTTTGATTCTTAGTACGAAAATTCCTGGTGGTTAAATTGACCATTTCAGTCAGGTGGGCTTCCATAGTGGTTGGTTATTTCACTGATCATGGTTGGAGTTAGTTAGGGTACCACTACTGCAGCCATGGGGAAGACAACGGCTATTGGAGTGTTGACGTTCATGCCTTTGCTGAAGTGTGACAGAATCGGTCCCAACAGCCTGGCTGTTCCGACAAGTTTTTTAGAAGCCTCACGCAACGAACAATCTTCACTGATCATTTACCACCACTGTACGCTCACGAACATCACGGTGAACAAACCAAGTACATAAACTGATATATCTGGCACCTACGAAGCGCTCTGTTGCCTAAAGCGTCATTGTCTACATGTGACCACGCACACCTAGCTGAACAGAACTGTCAGTCTGGTAGCTGGTGCTCAGTTCAGTCAAATCCTGTAAAATAAACACTGAAGAGTATCTTACCACATTTCGTGGTGCAGACTGTAATAACACAACGCACACAGCGTGTACACTCTATTACAGAATTATGAGACCATCTAATAGTTCACGTTATGAATTGTCTGGCGATTGCCTATATTACATTACTGAATATTCTAATTGCTCGATAACACTGAAAAGGCATTGAAAACTTATGCCACTTTTAAAATATCCAAAATATTTACAAGATTAACCGGTACATTTATAAGATTAAGCTTGTAGCCATATCTTGCTGACTCCCTGTGCACGAAACACACAATCTGACGCTCTTCGGCGTCTCATAAACCAGCCACCTATTATGGGCAGATCACACCTCAAATTTGCTCATGGAGCTACTTCGCCAATTTCACGAGTAGAGAAAACAGGCCACTCGAATGTAAGTGATCTATTATCGGGGTTGTCTTAAACATTTGGTCAGACCGCCATGTTCACCAGACTGCTGCCTATTATCATTGGCAAGACCTAATGACAGTCAAGTCTTTATCTCCCACCTGGTCGGGAGGCCATAAGCTTCACTTGTTTGACGCAAACTGCCAACGCCCAATGTCATATAGACCGGCAGCTGTGTGAATCACAGGATATTTCAGATAATTGAAAATAACATTGTAACTCGTCCCTTAATTTTATATAATTGTACCAATCACAAGATAACACGTGATATGGAAATCGCAGTCAAAACCTTACACACTGTAGCCCACACTGTTTAATTACTTCCACTGAAACTGGGCTTTTTTCTGTCAGCACACACAGGCATGCATTCACAGCGTGTTCATCATGCGTGTCGACCAACAAGCAGGTGATGGTACTGGCATACGGATATAGTTAGGCCAGTAGACGCATTCACCAACACAACTTCCAGCACCACACACTGGAAGAAGAACACTTCAGTAGCATGCCAAGGCAACACAAGAATATGTGGGAGAGGCCACAGACTATCCGTCGGGTTTGTTGAAGCTTGTTTGGTACGTCTGTTGTTCTGTTTTCGGTATGGTGTCAACTGTTTAATTCTTTGAAGTACGCTCGATTTACCTGTAGCAATTCTATCCTAAATTTGTTTTATTTTGCTGGTTGCTGCCTGCAGTGAACGACCTTGATGTATTTTGAACCACAGTTGCGTGAATAATATATATATACGTTTTCTTGCAACTGATAATTTTCACCGTGCATTTATTTACAATTTATGGCTTGGCGTTTGTTAACCCGCTCTCATCGTCATCTACAATCTAGTGGTTAAATAAACTCATGTTCCGTTGAATGGTGACACTTTTTCAAATCATCTTCGGGTGTTCCATTTTAAACCCTATTTCAGCAGGATTAATTCAGATTTTACATTCTGAAACTAGATTCCTACATACGTTTGCACCCTGATGTTTGATAAGCATGGTCCACAGAGTTACCAGACCACATTTTTGGTGTAGTGTGTTCGTTGAGGGAGTTGCTTTGTAGAGGTGTCATAAGAAGGAAAGTACGGATACTAGTTACCCCGAAGAGAAAACTAAAATCGTACTCTGAACTGGTACGAAATAAAAAGCAGAAGATTCCACCGTATATCTTGATTATACTTGAACATATCTAAGACTTAGGCTCCCACGACCATTACTGGTGGTTTTGTTCCATGACTCGACTGTCCGGTCTGTGAAAAAGTCAAAACGAACAGCCAACCCTGATCCTGTTTCCTTGACTATAAATTTATTTTTCTTCGAATGTCAGACTCGTTGCATCACAAACAAACCGGTGGAATAAATTACATCAGCGAGGTACGGAATTATGTATACCCGATGAAACTTGAAAATGAGTTCTGCGATCTTAGACGGTACTGTTAGCATGGACCGCTCGTAACGCTTCTCATTCATGCGGCCCGTTTCCGTGTCTTTGTGATGATGTCAGTGTCTTTCAATGAGATATGCTGACCAAGTTTGGCATATCATTGTAAGCAAGAGCCAACTGCCACCGAATATATCTAAACGAACGACACTGGGCAAAGGTTGGCAATCGCGGATTTCATTCGATAGAGAGAGCGTCGTGCATTAGCCGTAGCCTCTACTATTTGGACAAAAGTGTTAAACTTACTGGAGACTTCGATCGCAAGATAACTCAATGGCAGTTTTTCTGCCAGTTTTATCATCCGTTCTTATGCATTCTTACGGTGCCAGAAGTGTCAGTTAGATGGTACTGGACAAAGTATTTCTATTTGGGATGCCGAGCTATAAATATCTTTCTAATGTCTATTGGCGAACTTTTAAGATGTCCTCCTGGAAAACATTCAAGTTCAAAGTGTGTGTCAAAACAATTATGTATCGTCTATATAGAAGTAACTTTGACTGACCAGGTTTTTAGTCATATGGCTTGGGTACAGCAGAAGCAATCGAACAGCTGTGATGGATCCTTGTGGTACGCCACTTAATGGTGAACAATCGTCAGAAAGTATTCTCCATACTCTCACCCTGTACCAGCTTCAGGCTAGAAATGTCGGGGGTTACTTATGGATTGTAGTCTTTTCGTAGCCTACAGCTCAAAAACATGTGATTGAGAGAATCAAAAGTTTTCTGAACACCTAGGTAGCACACTTTGCCCGCTTCGCTTGATGGTGTTTAAAAACATCAGCGGAATGATGGGACATGCTCTACTCTCTAGAAAACCGTGCTAAACAGCCTTATACAATAGCTGCGCCCAGTGGAGCGTGCAGATTCTTCCCCGTACTGCACATTCAAATATTGTGCTCACGACCTTTTTCAGTTGTTTTCGACAACCGATCAGTTACCAAAATGGAGATGGAAAATCTAGTGGATTCTTTCCAACCACTCATATATTTGTGCAACGTGAGATCAAAGTTATAGTGTTGTATGACAGGCAGTTTCGTTGTGAGTAATATACTACTCACAAGTAGTATGTTCCCCCCCAAAGGCAACGTTCAGGAACAAAAGGGCAAGCTGCGAATGCCAGGAAGACGGAGGACAAGGA
>JTDE01001500.1:40015-54371 GCA_014338405.1 Paragonimus skrjabini miyazakii | reverse complement strand
TAGACAGTGTGCCTGTTTCTGATGCTTCTTTCTGTGTATACTTATTCAGTTGTTCTTTTGCAACTAAGACCGTTGGCCTCATAATCGGACGTTTATTTTGAATGTGTACGTGAACATCTTCCAGCCCAGATGGATAGTGAAATTACCGAGATAATTACCAGTTCGACTTTAGCATACCTCGACGATTCTAATCATGCTGCCAACCCAGCGGCCTCTTTTCGTCCCAGGCGGAATCAGTCAGGAATTGAGATTTCCAATTCTGGCAATGACTGAGACGACCGGAATTCAGCTGAATAATCCACCCATATGCGCCTGGGGACGTTTAGTACAGGCTCTGTAATTGTCATGACCCACCACCCATCTCATGGACAATCAAACTGCCATTGTACCAATGGTGTCATAATTGTGACGCAGCTATATTAAAAACTGTGTCTCTGTTTTCATATACGACAGGGTTTGCTCTATTTCAACAAATTAGTTTTCTTGTTCGTCTCGCCCTGACAACATAGTTCAATAAAAGGTTTGATTTTTAGTCTGATGAAGAATAGCTGAAAACAAGATTGTTCGATACGCTGTGTGTTTGATGACTACCCATGAAATTGGGCGTAGGCTATAGCTACGTGGTCGTTGTGTGTGAGCGCAGTAAGTTGCACAAAGTGCGCGCGACCGCTTATATTGCTACAGATTCAAAATGACGTATATCAACTACAACGGTGTAACGTGTGTTTTATATCTGCCAACTTTTATGATATATCCCGCTACATATAGATATAATTATGCCCTGTAACGATGCACCTTTTCAAAACCAACAGGAGCGTTTTCAATCATCCTGCATACATTCCGCGTTATTAAACGGCCTCTTGGAACTTGCTTTAGAGACAATAAGCAGTAATTTATTTTAACACTCCGGATCGATACAGGTGTAAACTTATGGTGCTTCGTGCAGCCTACTGCGCTCATGGCTTACGACCATGTAGCTGTAGCCTACACCATGAAATTGTCATCCACCTAACAGATTACTTTTTCCGGTCAGCTGGCTTAACGTGATGATTTGCTATCGTCCGAAATGATGTCAGTCAAACATGCGCTTGAATCTTTTGTCTCACACAAATGAAGGTCACATTCCTATTTCCCGTCTGTACAAGAATATAACGGATAACTCGTAGTACATGCTGGGAAGACCCCACGACCATCCTTCAAGTTACATTAGTGGATCAGTGCTACCTTAATTAAAAACAGGCATATTATCTCAGGTGGGTGTTACCTACATGTACTTGCCTATTCATAACCCGTAAGAATGTTTATTTTCAAATGCTCGGCATGACACCGAAGTTATACATTACAATAAAGTGCAGTTCTCGTGTTACTCTATTAACTGTGTAAGAAACTGCTAAATGTATTAATAACATGTGTTATTGAATTGCCAATCATTTCAGTGGGCTTAAAGTAGATAACTGTAAACTTCAAACATGCGGGTTGCTTGACCTGCTAGAGCAGCAGTGAATGGCCACGAACAATTTAAACATCCAAAAGAATCCATATGAATTGTTTTGGAATTCCTTCTGAACAATCGAGTTTATCATACGCAACAGTTTTCAGAATTTAGAGTAAAACTGTTTGTGTATGACAACCCCCGAAGGGGTTACAAATTTGAATTTCGACATTTGCAATGAGGATTCATTCAGTGTAGCACGTTTAACGTTAGAAACTGTCTTTCATTTTAATGAACTTAATTCATGACCGTATAAATGGGCTGAAGAATAAAAGTCTTTACTCAGTGTGAACAATCGAAAACGTGTAACTCAAGGCGCTACCGACCAACATGACACAACTAATTTGAGTAAACAACAGTGAGAGACCGATGTTCAGCTTAAAACGCCACTTGATAAACTCGGTCAAGCCGACCTGCTGTTGCCCACACACATAGGCGAACCGTTACCTAACTCCGTTTGAAGCCATCTAATCACTCAGACCAATAGTTAGCCTATTTTGCACCCACTTGAGATAACTGGTTGGTGCCAGACTCACATAACACACCCAGCTATGCAACTAAGCTAAACGGTTGTCGCCTTTTTTAATTTACATTTTAGAACAAGTTGAACAGTCTATCAAAATGGATATTGGAATCTATTTTTTCTGGTGTGCAAAAACGAAGAGTTAGGTTGAACTTGAATACTGATGGTTTAAATCCACCGCTGGTTCGCCTACGGTTGGACATTTTTGAAGAGACATATTTTGCCATCTGCTTAGTAGTTACATTAGAAAGTTCTGGAGATTTGACGAAAGTCATTGCTTCCGAAACCGCAACTTCAAACCACTATCAAGTTATGGTTTTGGATCACTGACACCCAAGATGAACGGCTATTTTGCGTGCTGTACCTTTGCAATGAGGTCATTCTGAGCAACGTTTCCAAATCAGACAACGAAATTCAATAATCGTCCAAAGCAAAATTTTATCAGTCTAAGTCTTTCTTACATACAGCCGTGATACATCTGCTAGTACTCTTGTTCAATCTAGTTTTTATCTTCTCACTTTCGCTAACCTGGCTGCGTCAGGTGCGTACAACACTAACCGTGTGTTTTGTTCGGTCTGGATTCCATTTGCCATTGAGTATTTCAGTTGCATCCCACTCCGCATTTACTTTGTAAGTGCACAACACGAATATATTGTGATCAGCTGGTAGAAGGCACTGACCACTTATCGGCAATTTTATACAAGTTTTATACATAATAGATTTTAGCCCGGTCTTAACGAGGCTCGCCTTGTCTCAGCAGTTCTTCTGTGACGTTCGTTGTTCACTGAAGGAGTAGAGAGCGGAAGTTTACACATTGTCTTTTTAAAACGGTACCCAGCCCAGACTTACCAGTAAACGCGGAAAACCTGTAGATTACGAGTCAGATGTTGATAGCGTCATTCTCAAAATAAATCAGACAGTAATCCAAACGCGGAAGAAAAACCCAAACACAAACGTCTTCATGGTACTGAAATGGGTACTATTAGTGTCAAACGTTTCGAACTACGAAAGTGACGGCTTATGGCTACATCTGCGTATGAAGGACTCGATGCCAATCTAGACAGGAAGAATGTGATTCAAAATACGTCGATCCAAGGTTGTATGATTGGAGGTTGACGTCTGAATGGCATGAGCAAATGCTTCCCAACGTCTCGGGATACGATGAGACAAACCGGGTAACTTGTGCACAAGGAAGTCACATGGCTGTAAGTTAAGATCACCAGTCGGTGCTTGAAGAGGCCATGAGCTTAAGATCAGTGTCCCTTGTCCCCGCATACCGAAATCCTGAGTTAGCTAACAGTTGGTCCAAGTGAGGATCAGTGAAGTGATGAACAGCTGCTTTGGATTGTTAGTTCTCATTAATACCACATATGCTAAATAAATCAAACTCACATTTCGTGAATGCGTCCCACAGTCACATATATTACCATGCAATGGTAATCCAGGAAGGTATCCAACAAGCCTCATGACGACGGTTAGCCGGAACGCAGCACGGTCATTTCCTCAGATGTTGTGCACGCTTCTCATGGATTGGAATTGATCAACCGTTTGTGGTTAACTTACAAAATAACGTGCATCAACCACGGTCTCAGAAAGAACCAACAATTTTAGGTGATCTACCGAGCCACCAATTGGCCTGATTCTCTCGACCTCCGTGATACTGTAAAGACACAACAAGGCCGGAGTTCACTGGAGCCATTTGTTAGCAAAACCACTCCAAACAGTTTCTGTGGCCACGGTGGATTCATAGCTGTTTGCAAGCCAACCAAGAACGACTTACCTAATTCAATCGGTGGAAACATAGACGCAGCAACTAGGTAAAATAATTCAGAACTTACTCTGGCAATTAATTGTGGTAGCAGGCAATCTCGGCTTAGGACAGTGCCAAGAAAAACTGATGCTGGATGCAACTTGGGAAAAAACATTTGGTAATGAATATTGCCTCGGAACGTTTCAATACAAATATGTTTGGCAACCAGACAGTGGAATATATTGACCATAAACATACGATAGGAAAAATGAACATGCTTGTGACTGCCCTCTTCCGATCTGCACGAAGAATGCTGATCAGACAGCTAAGATATGATGTTGATATATAAACTATCAAGCTGCAGATCAAACATGCATTGCTATAACTTTCTTCCGAACTCCTATACCTCTTCCTGTGACGAATAATTCTGAGATCTGAGTTACATTGATGGACTAAAGAATGTTATCAGTCAACGAATGAATTTGACCACATGACATAACTTGGAAAAAAACAAGCACTTCAAACTGTGATTGGTCTGAGAAAGATGACTAGTTCAAGTGTATGGGGAGCTTTATCGAATCAACTGTAATGTTTTCCAATTGCCTTGAACAACATGGTTGACAGGAATAATTACTTTTCAAAAGACAACAAAAAGTTATCCCTGTCTTTTCAACGTAAATTGGATTACACGAATCGACTTAGCACATAAGAGGTCAGGGCTGTGTACGGAATACAAAGACGTTTCTCTACCGGATAGACATGACCAGCTATATAAAAGGTTATATGGCAACAAGCGACAGTTTGCAAAAGGCAAGACTACAAACAACTGAACGAAACGATAAAGCAAGTAACCTGGTTTATTTTATATCTACTCTCAGATTTCAGATCGTGTGCATATAATCCAGGTTATTTGCAGAAAAACTGGAATCTAAATATCGATCAAGAGATTACACGGCAACCAGGCAGACAGGAAGGTCGAGGTTACAGTTGAGGCTGCTCCAGTCTTACGGGTTGTTCAGGGTCAAGATGCCTGACCTTCTACCTATAAAAAACAGGAAACTACATGATGGAAAAATCAGATACAGAGAGAAGCAACGAACAGTTTGAGTAATATGGGGACAAAACTACCGTTAACATGGAAACTGTTGCGATCCATGCCATTGGATGAGTCTGATATTTAATGGACTGCGAAAGAATCCAAAATAAAACGAACGGTGCGCTATGGTTGTGGGGCTCAGAAACCTACAGTTATTAAATTACGAAACGAGGTTTGTGTTCAAAGTATCTCTGAAAATTTGGAGTAGATGAACGCGTTGTGTGATGGTCAAAAATCGAGGACGTAGACCGCAAAATGTCGATGTACTAATTGAGTCGCCAGTACGTTGGTACTGTAGACTCAGTTCACCTCCAAACCTGTCCAGAAAAATGGACTAAAGGTCAGTTGCGAACCATCGTAACTGTCGAATTCTCGACATTTACAACTAGCTCCCTTCAAAAAGAGACATTATGTTTTAGCTTCGTTCTTATCACATCCCGACGATAGTTGATGAGCAACTCCGGACTTTTGTTATACCGCCTCACGTTCTTTCTACTGTTGTGTGTCGAAATTGAGCAAATCCGCTCTGTCTACGAAATTTACGAGATTTAAAACTGGTGTTGAAGGCTGATACGAGTTTGAGCATCTTCTCCATTTTCAATGGGGCTAGACTTATGTTTACACTGATTATGACTGTAGGAAAGTAATCCACTTTCAGATTTTTCGCTCTAATGTACACCCAAGTGAAACTGACTTGTTTCTTTCAGCCGTAAATTGAGTAAGAATTTGGTAGTTTGTGCAAAACGTATTGTCAAGTCAAGTACTTTAAGTTGGCAAGTGACCTTTCCTCAAATTACCTTTTAATGATTAATTATTTTTGTTCGTGCCGCTTCCTTAAAACCGTAAACAAAATGATAGGTTCAAGTGGATTTATATTAATTGATATATATATAGCAAAGATGTAACTTAGCGCAGTAGTGAAGTAGACATTACTATTCGGTGTTTGTTCTACCAACTATTGATGCATTTAGGGGGTGAACTGCTAGTTTTTATTCTGGTAAAGTTTACATCTACACTGAGCATCGATATAAAATCGTGGTGCTAGTTATACTAAAGTGAGCCCGTAACCTACAAGTTTAAGGTATACATTTTTGATCTTCACATCGTGGTTTTAAGAACGACTTAAAGTCACATACGAACGAAACCTGATGCCCGGCGCTCAACCACATTTCCATAATATGTAACCAGCTTAAATGAAACGAACCACTACGTTTGCATTCGGTATTGTCATATTCAATGGACTGGTCAGCTTAATACGCCAAAACAGAGTAGACAAACGGCGAATCATGTGAAATCTATCAATCATCTGGCGAACAACGAAGGAAATTTTTAATAGAATTTCATGCATTCATTACATAGTGCTTTTTCTTTAATAGGTTCATCAGAGCAGAAAGAAGGCAAGTGATTTGGTATGTCAATACTTCGTTTAATCTTAGCAGTCTCGAAGGCAAAACATGCAGGTTACGTACAATGGACAAATGGGAACAAATAATGACTAGACACAAAAGTACACCAGGTAATATGTTATCAGAACCGAGTCGATCCTTACGGTTGCCTCAGCCACTTTTCCGTATACAATCCTTATGCTAAGTGCGAATAAACGTCGCTATGCAGGAAATCAACAACTTGGGGTTTTGACTGCATGAAAATAACCTGGATGAGTTAACTGAGCTCAGTTAATCATCCGTTGTCATGATTTGTTCAGCAATCCATGACAGGGGATTTCTGGTAGCCAGTTCATCAAACTGATAGTGATGAGTCGCCACTTAATTCGTTGTGATAGCTAACACTCCGCGATGTCTATGACAACACCATCGCGACTTCAAGTTAGCTGGTGGACAAATTGATAGATAATAGTTTAACGAACCGCGTTCGCGATCATGGGGTACTGACCCTTTAGTGATTTGAATTAATGAAGACTGTGCCACCACATACGTTCGAGCTAAGTCAGATTTGAGTTTCTTTGAAATACAAGCACATTAATATATCCTTTACAGTAGTCCGGTTGGTTCATTGTTTTTCTGCATCTTGCTGCCTGTCTCAGTCCACGTTTTGGAATAGCCACTTGCTGGTAAAATCCTTTCTAGCATTTTCTGTTATGTTTGTGGTCTATCAGATATAAATACGCCTGACAGTGTGATACAGTTTTTGACTAGACCATATTTGTATGTAATTGGAGCATAGCTGTGAATGTCAAGGTTTTAATCGCTGTATGTTAATTTGCAATGAAATGAATGCTGTAACGTGATACTCGCACATATGGTAGTAGGTGTATTCAAAAACGCTACATAGTCATCAGTTTGACTTCATAAGATAAATAATTTTCAAATGGCGGGAAAACAAATTAAGTTGGTTGATGTCGGGAAAAAAATTTCATCAACTCTGTTTTGTAATAAGGCTTCGACTATTAAATTGACAATCAGTCCTAATAGAATATTCCCCATTATTGAATCTAACGAACCGCCTCAAAGAAAACGCTCGTTTTATCCCGCATCCATGTCCTTCAAAATCAAAACCAACGATTTACCTGTTCGATAAAATGAGATATTTAAGAAACCCAGGCGGACCAAACATATCTGTGCTTCGTTTGTGTGGGATACCTAACGTGGGGTACAGGTGTGTTTGAAAGTTTGTCGTTCAGATTTAGTGAATATTATTCGTGTCTTTAGTTCGATAATTATGTACACTCGTTCCCGTACACTTGTCCAAACGAAAGCATTCAACTGGATACACATCCGAACCACATGCGAATCAGGTTATTGGAAGTGTGTTATGTTAACTAAACACCACTTTTCACAGTTCATCAACATCTGTTCGAACCTCGTTTGATGAAACCACCTATGTTCAGTAGGCTCATCATCAGTATGCAATTATGTGAACAAGGGAGTAAGTAAGAATGCACACGTTTTGCGTTCCAAAAAGCCGATGCATGCTAGCCAATGAATATCAGGCCACCCAGACTATCAACGAGTCACTTTCAATCGGTGAGTAAAGGTTCTGATGTAATACAAATGATAGATCCATAAATGAAGTGCATCAGAAATATATTCCACTCCAGTACTGTTTTTTCTCAGAAATAAATGATTCGTGCTCCTTAAGTCTGATGGGTTTAGTCACTATTCAGACAACTGGTATCCTCTGATGTTATCAACACTTATTGAATAGTTTAAAAATTCCGACATGAATTTTTCAAACTTTAACCGTTCAAACTTTTCCTCATACGCTTCCTAGTCCAGTCGAACAATCTCATCTGCTCCGTCATTTCATGCCAGCTTAGTGGCCTCCTTTATAACTTCAAAGTACGGTTCGTCTTAAATTCCATAGCTATGTATCACAATGAGCACTGGTGTATGTATATACCATTAACACTTGCGACTGACAAATGAATAGTATTCAGACAATAGCCTGTGCCATTTATTCTAAACTTCAGGCATGATATATCCACCTGGGTTTAGCTGACTATAGCAAGATTTATTCCAGTGCACTTTTTTCTGGGAAATTATACTACTCCCCCCGCCGTTGATTATCTTTTTTTGTACGGTAGTTTATGCAAATATTCTTAGCTTTGACAATTTCGATTAAATGTGATATTTTGTCTCAAAACTGGTTCATAAAGTTTCTTAAGATATAGTGGCTTCTTCAACTAATTTATTCATATGGTTACAGAATATCAAATTAACTCGCAATTTTTGCTGATTAGAGTGATTCACCCAAATGAAATCCTATTCGTGAAAACAAATGCCCAGGCAAATTAATAAGATGGGAAAAATAATTGTCGAGAAGTTTTTTACAAAACTGTGGTCATATGATGACCACTCCTGTTAATGTTTAGGCCCATCAGGTTGAAAAAGTAATCAGATTATTCCGGTCGACTATCACAGAGTGTAATGTAAGCGAAATCTTGATCTGTGCTACACAGTGTAAATTAGATAGTTTATTCGGGAAAATCAAGGAAACGGAAACTCAGAAAGATCAAGTGGCCGAAAAATTCTGTTCTATTTTTATCAACGTATTACTAACACATTTTTTCTTACAATAACCACTGGCTTGTGCAACTGTGTTACGTTTCAGTGTTCTTAGATAACAATGGAGATAATTTTGTTCACGCAGTAATCAGCCGTTTTGAAAGACGCTTATTCGGCGCGTAATCATTTTATGGATTTCATGGGCATCAGATAGTAAGGACGGGTGAAAATAATTGTACTTGCCTGAGTTTACCCTTTATGTGCACTTTTTTTCGCAGTGTCAGTAAGCATTTTCCATCAACTCTGCTCCAACACTACCAAAACGGTAAAACATGCGCCACGAGATAAGTCACAAAAGACAAGAAGGTAAAGGTTTCCAAAGAAGGATTGTTGCAGTTAGTTTTATGATCAGTGAGAATGTCGAAATCTCGTTAAATAAAACACCAACTAGTGGTTGTGTCTAGTTGTTCTAAGAAACCTTCCATTCCTTCGTTTTTCTCAGAAAGATAGGGCAATATACGAAGAGCAGCTAGACTACATCACATGAGATACAATTCCATAGTGGAATGTCACTTTGTAACATTCGATAACGCCGATCTATTCGCTTCAGATTTATTTGAACTACGCTCAGTTGACAGAGATAATTATCTGTAATCTACTGGGATGAAGTACAATAAGACAGAAAGGGCTGCAGATTTTGTTACAACTGCGTTTGTTTGTTTGCTGACATAACATTTGATTGATTGATAAGTTGGTTGATCGATTTGTCCGAGCGCAAGCGGTTAACCTGTTGAAACGTGTGCACGTTTGGAGTAAAGTACTGACCGATATCACATCCGTCGTTCATGCCAACATGTTCATCTGTCTTCCTTTTTTTGTACCGGATCCTAACCCACATTTTTGCATTACTACATTTTTCTAATCGAGACATTAGCTTCTTCTTTGTCCAAGTTTTTCAGTTGTGTAATCGACGGCGGTTCGTTGAAATTGTATTCACATTCCACGTTCATATCTATTCCTTCACGAATGACGAATTTATGTTCACTACTGTATGGTCTCACTAAATACCTTCCCCTATTGACTGTGATATACGAACTGAAGAACCTTCGCGACTGGTCACAGCTCTTGTACCGCTAGAAATTGTCTGACCAACTCACTTTGGGTAGATATAATGGGAGAGCCTCGTTCTCGTTAGAGCTCTACAGTGGTGCTTATATTTGCACGATGAACAATAAAACCACGGACATGACGCAACTAGACTGATCATCACACCATAAACATCAAATCATGTACGAGTGAATTTTGGTACACAAATGGTCAGCCACATTCGTACTTTTGTGATTTTCAGATTTTCTGACCTCTTCGAGAACAAGCCAAGTTTCTGTCCTGTGATAATGTTTACGATTGCGGGAGCCATTTCTGGTTATATGTTGATTCCCAGTTCGTGTCCCTATCTAACGAGTAACTCGATCCTAATTAACTGGTCTCAAATTTACTTCTTCATGATGTAAAACTTAAGGGGCCTGAGAAAATGGCTTCTCTTTTATACTGACTTGTCTACCTATTTTATTCTAGTGTCACTTTGTTATACATGGGTTTTCGTATTTGGTACCAAGTATCTGGCACCAAGCAGTATTCTGTCCATCGGTCTTGTAAGTTTAAGGACCTTAACAGAAAGTAAACTTGAGGCTGGCTGTATCCCTCTCGTTTATTACTATTCTATTCCGCCCCGTAGTGAACCATTTTCCACATTGTTGTCTACAGCCACTGGAACATTGACTTCCTAATGTTATCTAAACGGTGTGGCGTTAGCTGTTCGTTTTATGAACATCAATCCATTGCACCATTAGTCACTAGTCTATTCCGAGGTCGTAGTCAATAAACATTGAATGATTAAGAATTTAACAAGTTAAAAATTGTTTCTTGTAAACAAAGACGCCGGCTGAATAAACGTGCAGACTTGTTTCCATAAGACTGATCATTCATGTGGATTATCCGAAATAAATACTCAGGAGTATTCATAATTTATGGATAAAATAAACAATCCGTCTTATAGAATTACAGCATATCAATCAAATGAATCTATGTTGTTTAAAATTAACAAGGTGTTAAAAAACGTTTACAGGTCACACACACTAATCAAATGAACTCTGGTTGGTAGAGTTAAGACAAACAGACTGAGTTGGTATTTAAATAACATAATTCTGAAGGCGTTTTCTGATGGACGTTGTCAGCTGTTGAGAAAAAATGAATGTAGTAAAAAAAAAACCTTTTAGTTTACCAGCATCGTTATAGGCACTCAACAACTTGTGCCCATTCACCCTGTTATGAGTTAATACGATTAAACGTAAAAGTGAAAAAACTCTAAGGTCTAGCATTGAACTGTTTTTCCTTCATGTATCTCCCCCTTATGCTTTGAACGAAAAGCTATTTGTACTGAGCAGATTTGCCGAATGAAATTGAAGAGGTTACAGTATAGTGATATCGTTTAGGAGGAGTTGACAGACAGGATACTTGAAGTATATGGTTGGACATCAAGCGTGTTTCGTAGTAAACTGTGTAAGCTAATAGTCAGAATCACGGCTGGCCGTTAAACACAGCGTTTCACAGACCTTAGTTGTAAGACTGTACAATATTGACACCCAGATAAATGATCGCATCCTTATTTCAACTCAGCTCCCTATTCGCTTGATGACTGATAAATACAACTTTCATATAATAAGAAAATTATTAAATACCCCAATTTCCCGGCGAGCCTACTCAAAAAAATAACTATTATTTTTTAGGTTTGTTTCAAAGACGGATACAGGCAACAATAATATGCGATAGTTATAGATCCAGTAACACAGTAGCAAATCTTGTGTATTACGTTTAAGCTAAGCATTTTTCCCTTGTGTTTGACATGAGTTTCTTCCGAGTTGCACGCAGCCCAGACTGATAATACTTGATTTTGTTATGTATGTAATGTTTTCAATATCGGAATTCAAGCTATGATATAAAAGACCATCCGAACACCCAGAGTGAATGAAGAAATTTGCTGTTCTTATCGTTTATATGAATTACTATCCCCTCAGGTTGATTACGTGATCCTTGCCAAACATTCATAATTTACACAGTTAGAAGCTCATTTCACCCAACGGAATTCTATCGAACCGCATATTTTAACCGTCAAAGATTTCAATTTTGGCAATATGTTGGATAACAGAATGTGGACTGATGGACAGAGAATCCAACGCTGGAAATTATTTGGAAACGTATGGAAATGAGGCTTAAGGGTAGGCCACTCAGTAAGTATATAGATATTCCAACATTACAACAAAATGGCAACCCAGAATATGTATGGGTGATTATTTATTCAACTATGTGGAGTGAGCCAATCTTCATGGTTGACACCGTCAACCGTTTCACAACCAGCAACTACTGAATTGATTAGATATATTGAGGCGATACTGTTGGTATCGCTTGATAAAGTCCTAATCTGGAGTTATAGTCATCGTAAAGGAGAAACACTGCGTTTTTCATCGCGAAAGACCTTGTTTGTTCAGAATTCACCTCCGCAGAGGGCTCTGGATAGGATGTTTTATGTTCAAACAGGGATGTAACGAACGTCCTGGTTTTGGACGGAATCTGATTGTTAGACATATGTTTTAAATTCCTTAATAATCATCCATACAATCGACGTTTGAATACGAATTCACTTACGTAAGAAGAGCAACCAGGCACTTAGGCTTGTCTGGTCTAAGTCAGCTAGCCGAGGCTAACAGACTCTGAATATCAGTGTCATATGCAGATATTCAGCGTGCATGTCTGATTAGTGTAGTTGACAACTGGAAACCACCCGTTCTTTACGCTGCCCAGTTTTGCAAGTAGGATTTTCTTTTCATGCCAGCAAGTCGGTAAGTATACCCGGACGTAAATATGGGGAGTACACCTGAATGGCATTTAATCTATAACAGTAAGTGTTCCTACACATCTACCAACAGCGAATGTCTCAGCTTGAGTTCTGATGTCTGAAATTCATCAAATGTTCTTTGCTTGCATATTAGTTTGAGTAACATTACCTGGTCAGTTTCTTTGCAGTGAAAATATTGGTGTACTTCTAGCAGAGCAAAAGAGGTCTACAACTATAAAATATGCTTGAACTGGACGCAAAACACTAAGCGGGAATAAGAGATCGTAAACCCATCTCCTAAACAGTCCTTGTCTCTACTCAACATCTCATCTGGCGAAATATTCGGTCTTCCTGGCTAAATATCCAATGGAGAATATTGCAGGAAAGAAGCGTGGCTTCTTTTTTCTACTAATGCAATATAAATGTAGGCTGCAACATTTGTCTCTGGTAGAAGCATATATTTCTTATTAGGGTTACTGGCTGGCTCATTTATCTACCGTTCAGTAAACATCCTACAACTTGACATCTGAAGTAGCGCCAATTCTCACTGTGTACAAGCCCGTTAAATACGTACAAATCCCCTTTAGCATCATTATGCTTAATATCCATGTTGACCGCAGGTCCTTTCGACGAGAGCGTCTTCAGCAAGGTGAGACTTTCGTCAACCTAATGCCACTCCTTTGCAGTAGATTCAACAGGCGTTAAGGGCCAATGAATGTGACCACTGAGTATAAATAATTACACGCTGATTGTAGACCCAGGTGGAACGTCAAAACCCGGACGTGTCACCAGAGCTCTTGGTAAGCACTTAATGTTTCCTACTTATCAAAGTAGCTATTGGACGGAAATATATTGGGCCAGCGCAAGTCATACTTCCCACATGCCCCAACAAAATATGCAGTCACACAATCAAGAAAATATTAGTTTCTTCAAATAGCGGGGACATAAACATTATTTGTGACGTTGTAAGTGATATAAGCACATTGACGAATTGAATGGTTAAAACGTAGGTCCGTTAAACGTATGCTATGGCAACGACAATGTCTGTGGACGCACTCAGGTTTGACTACGATCTTGATGAAAGACATGCGCTGAATCTCCTACAACATCGTCGTTCCGTCCAAAAGCAATAAGGCAGTTGGCATTAGCAAATGTATCGAAATGTGAACAGAGAAGTCAGAGACAGTTTTTGCACTATGTATCTCTCCAGCACATTTCGCTGCATCTCATCGAATACATACTGCAGTCTGTGGGTTTATATAGCAAAGTTCAATGGGCATTGTGAAGTTAAACAACAAAATCAACAACCACACAAACAAACGCACACTCACACACATCCATACACATCAATTACCAGGGCAATTTGGTACTGACAAACAAGTCTTTCTGTACACAGAGGGGTGGCTTCCATTTGCTAAATGCTACCGCCTCCGCGAACCGGAGAAACCTTCGATTTTTGTTGCGCAACGTGTCCGAAACGCCTTCTCCAGGTTTTGTTGGGGTCGACACGTCAACAGGTGTCGGGTGGTCGATGATGCTGGTTCCCTGTGATTTGTTACATTCTGACTTGAGCCCGGTAGTGTCATATCCATGAGCGTTTTGTGAACCCAAACTGGAATATGATCGTTGAGATATTCA
>JTDE01001500.1:27326-39461 GCA_014338405.1 Paragonimus skrjabini miyazakii | reverse complement strand
GAGTGTGCGTTTGTTTGTGTGGTTGTTGATTTTGTTGTTTAACTTCACAATGCCCATTGAACTTTGCTATATAAACCCACAGACTGCAGTATGTATTCGATGAGATGCAGCGAAATGTGCTGGAGAGATACATAGTGCAAAAACTGTTTCTGACTTCTCTGTTCAAATTTGTTACTGGTAAAGGTTGCTTTGCATATCAGAATGTATTGGGTGTTTACTTGTCCATTGGAAAGTCCTAGTGGTGTGTTTTATTTTCGCTCTACAGTACTTTTATCAATCAAGTGTACAATCAGCATAAGTCTCACATATTTGGTGGGTTTCCCAAGTAACGGCTCCGTCGTTAATTAGTTTTCACGTATAAATTGAACGGCACAATAAATTCGTGAAACAGTCATCTATTTCAGAAGCATAAATTCTAACCGTTTTGTGACCTTGTTGCTCTCATCTGATATTGCTCAAACTGGCGCCAAACGCTGACGCCAAACTGCATCTCCAACTTACATTGAGAGCGGTGGTTCGCGACATTGCTGGATAGGTATACTCTGACAGTCGCTAAGTCCGGTATATTATGTTTTGCAAGAATGCTTGTCTTGTTGCCGGACGGCATACATACAGTTTTAATGAGACATTTTAATTTAAAAATCAACAAACCTATCATCCTACTACAGATTCACTATAACAGTACGCTTATCTGGTACACCCCTCCTCAAGTGGTGACCACGTGAAAGTAAGAACAACAGTTTATTAGGTGCGATTCGCAAACTGATAAGTCCAAGAGAGACAAAGACCAATAAATTGTTTCCAAGTGAACTGAACGTGATCCGTGGGGTTTAAATTGAGCCTCAACTAGACTCAGATTTCCGAGTTACTGGTACTTTCTTATGTAAAGGGCAGTATGACAGTAGAAGCAAATATGTGATATCTACCTATTTTGAAATATTGATTCATCGTTGTCAAGTCACCAGTGTCGGTTTTTCCATCAGTTGTAGCCCACGCATCTTTGTTTATCGGCTCTGACCAGATATGCACGGATGAGTTCAGTGGAATCGCAGGCTCTGCAATGTAATCCGGACGAGTCCAAGTGCACCAGTGAACGGAAAACGGCACATTTTGATGAACTGTAATAATTAGGTACAGCTTGTACCTTCAGCTTTATACTTGCACGTAAAACACACTTCAAACTAGGACTTACCATTTTAAAACTCTAACGTTGAACCGCAATGGCTGTATCGAAAGTGATTTTGTGAGGTGCCTGTAAGACATTGGAATGATTTGCTAGCAAACTGAGACACACGAACTTTGATAAACACCATGTACATCGGATGTGGGTATTCATCCCTTGATTTATGGTGTTATTTTGCAACAGTTTTTTAGTTTTAGTGTTTGGAAAATTGACTCAGTTTGTTTCACTTAGAACAAAGATGAAATCAGTGTCAAGTCGAAAGATGAGTGTACTTCTAACGAAGACAAATTACGACACCGGAAGCCTTATTTTCACTAGGTTTGCTCTAGGTTTGGTTTTGATCCAAATGCGGAAGCTCAAATTCACCTGTTCATCTTCCTGTTAAAATTGAGCATTATTAAATTGTATTTGTAGAATATTTTCAGATGAATCAGGAGCAGCTGAATAATTTCACTGTCGATTCAAGCTTGTCAAACTGAAGATAGAAAGCCGGTGGGGAGAACAAAAGAGGTTTTTCAGGTTGATCACGATAGTGAATATATCAAATCACGGGCATCTGACCGTAAGAATTTACAAAACTAGACAGCAGTAAGTTCAGAAACTTCAACTGATTATACAAACGTTTGAGCGCTCTCTCAAGCGACTGATCTGTTATTATACTTAAGCAATCAAACGGTATGTCAAATACAGATTCTTCCGAAGTATTCACAATTTCAACAATTTTTTGCAGTCCGGATACTCACTAATACTACATGAAAATAATCCATCTCACTATTAAACGCAGTCGTACAAATATAAAACAGGCGCTTTCTAGTCGTCTTTTGGTTGATATGTCAAGAACATATCACACTAAAGCCATGTAGCAAACAGAAATAATGTTGTGCTCGTACAACACGTGAAAGGTGTAACCTCACCTCAGGTCTGCATACGTTTGTTTCATTCTGGCACAGGTGCAAATATTAATGTGGTGCTTCGACCCACAAGCCATCAGCTTATGCAGTATGAAATTTCCTCTGTGCTTAGGTGCCACGTTTTAACTGAGTTCCTATATAAAACTTTCGACATAAAGTATCAGAAATAGCCACTTTTGCTGGAAGTTTGGTATTCGGCAAAGCATTAACATATAGATTGAACATTACCCACAACTGATCACAGCTGTCGCATTCCCACAGACTCACAAGCGAAAGTGGTTGAGCGTTCACATATGATAATTCGGTCGTGCCTAACGTGAGGTCAATGGCGCAGTGGTGAACACGGTTGCCTCATGAACTGAATGTCCGTGGTTCAAGTCCCGGCAGTGGCGATGATATGCACTACTGATGAGCTCTAATGAGAGCGAAACTCGACTCTAGTGCTTCTTTTCGAAAGGGGCCGACTGGAAAGTCTATGGGAATGCGACAGCTGCGATCAATTGTGGGTGATGTTCAATCTACATGAAAATCAAATAATCCCCTAGTACTCCTCAATAACTTATAATAGGCATCACTGATTAGTACGGGAAACGAAAGCATGATAATACAATTATCCTGCAACCCATTCCCCAGTTCGAATGCAAAAAAATTTGTCAGATTTGAATTGACGAAGGGAATTGATCCCCCAGTGATACAAGACTGCTATTGAGCACACCTAGAACCACTCGAATCTCACATCATGAATGTGCCCTTTCGCAGTCTTTTTCTGTCTCTGCCTTTTGAAAATTGGGAAAAGTGTATTACTTTGTCAACGCTGGATCTGCGGTTAAGTTTAGTCCACATGTACTGAGTTGGTCAGACAGATAATTCCATTAGTATATTTACTTAATAATCACATAAGAATCATAGAAGGGTAAACGTGACAAACAATTGTTCTTGATAATTCCTCACCGGTTTAATACAATTAAAAAAAATCAAAACAGTGTGTACACAAAACAAAGAGCTTTAGCAGAATGTCAATGGATCACGCAGAGCGTTAAAAATTTGCTCTCTGAGCGATTATCCTGTAGATACTTGGATATTTTGTAACGTTCTACATGATCCAATGACATTCTGCTAAATCTCTTTGTCTTGTGTACACACTGTTTTAATTTTGCTGAATCTATACGGTTGTATTGCTCTGATGATGAATGACCGAAAACACTTGTTCGTCACGTTTACTGTTCTACGGTTCAATAAGAATTTCAGCGAGAACAAGGTTGACAGCAATTCAAGTGGGTGAAACGAAATAAAACTGGCGTGGCCTGCAACCACAGTGAAGTCAAGTGTGGCTCGTGATTTACAGATTACGATCTGAATAGCTAAAATCCGGACTGTCCACTTCGCGTTCCGAATAGTTCGAAATTCAATGAGTAGAACAGAATGTTGTGTTATGGTCATGTTAGATCAACAAAGCTACATGCACAGCGACATAGTAACTAACAAAAATGCCAGTTGGTTCAGTAGTAGAAATATCGTATGATGGGTAGCTTCGTTAGTCATTGTTTGTAGTGAGCCATGCCCAGAATGCAAATGGGCAATTAGTGACCGTAAAACAAGAATATTAGCCGTTTGTTTGTGAACAATTGTCAGCAATGGAAAACCTTTTTGATGCTTTTAATATTGTTTCGTTTAAATAAAACAACAAATGTTTCAGGCTAATTTACCACATACTATCAGTCAAAATTACTAATTGTCGACACTAGTACTGTCAAGCTTATGACGCCGGTATTTTGAAGTTTTGGTTACAGAGTAGTCAGTTTTGTGCAATAGGTGCAAGGTGAAGCCAGATTACAAAATTTTCACTCGATATAAAAGTATTGCAATACAACCTGTATCTGTTTTGAAAGCTCCAGTCAATTTACCAATCCGGCAATCGGATTTAAAATCAATGGATGAAAAATTTCAGTTGGTTCCACAATTTGTTCCATTCAGGAAGCCAACGACTAAGATTTCGAAGATATTTTTCTTAATATAAGACCCTATATGACTTAGGATTGGGCAACAGTGGTACATGCTTTCTATAAGGATTTCTGTCACGCACTTTGCCGTGTGAATCCTTTAAATGTTCCCGTTGTATAAAAATTCATTACGGCATCACCAAATTGTTGATGACTTGAAAATACTTCGTTCGACTCGACGTTATTGTCATGGTTATAAGGATCACTTATAAAAATACTTCTTATAAATCCACGATGGTTTTTTTCTATACAACGCTGTATTCAGTTTGTTGAAATCTAATGTGGCGTGTTGATATTTTCGCGTTCGCGTTGCTGTGTAATAACCGTTAACAGCTAGTTCATTTTATAGGTGTTGGTAGATTCACGTTTGGGATGAAATTGTGGTTTTTTTTAAGCAGTGCGCCTGTACATATCCTAACTTCAATGAGTGATAAAAAAGTTCGTGTTCTCGTGGGCTGTCGAGTGACTTACAATGCCACTGAATCTGTCGAACTCAACATCACAGAATTATCGGTTGACATTCTTGAGATTTGGTGCGAAAAGAAAACGAGGGACGACGAGTTTTCTGCCACAAATCTAACTGTCTTTCCAGTAGATCAGAAGTTCGATAAAGATCATCGTGTACTTACGCACTTATTCAATAGGGCAAAACACTCAAGTAACTAGTATGACTAAACCTTACTTGTATCTTCAGTATGAATTTCACCGAAGTTTTACGCACGACTCAAAGAGCAGACAGCCATATTTAGTTTGCATAAATTGTTTGCTAGTGGAGACACTAATCAATTGGCATCAAACTTCACAAATCCTCTGATCAGTGGAGCAAACTTCTCTGGTCGACAGTTAGTCGGAAATGTAATAGAAACATGAGCACTCCAACATTTTCAATGTCACAGACGGTGAAGGGGTCGAAAACCGTCTTATGTTGACCAAGTATTAATATTAACGTTGTCAATGAGGAGAGTGTACATGTAGGTGCGCAGGTCAAAGCTTCAATTGGTCCAAGTTAACATTGGGGAGCCACGATCAAATTACTTATCTCAAACTGGACCACAGGGTTCTTGATAGACTTAACGTGAAAAGGAAACAGAAGCGGAGATTTTTAGCATGGACTAAATCGGTTTCGTGACTGCACCCAAGTTGGACTATCACTTGCAGCTCACCATTGAAGAGGTCTTCAGTAAAAATAACAAATATTTTTGAGTAGTAATCTACGATCGGCTGAGGAAACGCAACTTAAAAACACTATCAAACCTTCGCTTGAACAGAATTGCCCGATAAATAATCAATATCAAACAGAATATGATGAATCTGCTCGTAACCCGTGTAGTAACTAACGTACTCGCATCTAGTCCACCGGAAGAGTATCGAAATCGCTTGTCATGAGTGATCGTGAGCCGACCTTGGTGCAGCGGCACATGCCAAGAATGACCGTGGAATGGTGTAGCGTCCAATTTTCGTTGGATTCACCAACAGTGGTGCAGGCCTTCAATAATGTCGGTAACTAAAACGTAGAAGTACACTTGAACACATTTGGAGCGACCGCTGAACGGATATTGGGCAGATGGCATGAACTGTGCATAATTTCAGTGTCACTAATGTGAATCTAATCAGTAGGGCTAGCGGCACGCAAGTAATCTGATAATTATCAAATACCTTACCAGTCTAAATGCCGCAAACCCATTATTATATCGTCTGACTGCCAATTCACTGATTATAACCTCCAGTTCACTTTACCAAGTCCGCATCTCACTAAAGTAAGACACATGGATCAGCAGATGCCTTCATTACGATAATACTGGAAGAAGTTGGTAACACAATAAGGACTGACAGATAGCGGGAGATGTTTGAGTTAGCATCGGCTGAGCGTTACTGACAACTGACTGCAGCTTTTGCACCCCCATAGATTTTCCTGTCAGCTCCTTTCAAACATAACACTACAGTAAAATTTCGCTACAGCACATCAGCAGTGCAAGCCACCGCGATTTGAAATGCGATAGCATTTTTATGGCTCAGCCTTGTGGACCATTGTGTTAGCCGCTGAATTGACGGAACCGTTACCATCCACTTCCCAGGAGATCAGACAACTCAACACATACGCACCAGCGAAAGTGACCGGGACTTTGCAAACTGCGAGACTAACAAAGTAATGCTGAACGCGTCGGCCTCATGAAACCGACGACAGGGTTTAAATCCCGGCCAAGACAATAATATTCATTAAGGACGAGCTCTTACAAGAAGGAAGCGAGTACAGCGCTTCTTCACGAAGAGGCCGGATGACAATTCTTTTACGGAGTTGAAATCCACGATTATTTTTTCACGTGATTTTTAATTCCAATTTAGGAATGGTAAGTTTCTTCTGTCTTTCAGGCTGAGAGCCTCTTGACCTACCTCCCCTGTAACTGGAGGTGTCCACAAAGATGACAGCCTAATGGACTCAGTGAGAAAAAGATTGCAGTTGTTTGCTTCAGACTTTTGCGGATTGAAGAAAATTGACGAAAAGAAGCGTCGAAAACTATTAAAACTCTCCTTCAGATGTTGTCTTGCTCGGTCATACCCGATGAAATCAAGCAACTTAATGTTCCCAGTCGGGATTCAGCTAGTGTGAATTTAAAAAAAAGATCTTCAACTTCTCTGTTTCTTTTTTGTCAAACTGATCTTTGTTTTCATTCTGTTCTTGGTTGAATAATAATCAAGCATCCGGCTTTATAACCCAGACGACCTGAATTACTAAGTTATCCGAAGTTCGTAGTCGTTACATTCTAACGAAAGTCTTTAGGTAATCAGTAGCAACTGACATCAAAGGTGGAAGTGCAAAATGCTCAGCACAATCTCCATTAACAGCACTGTTTGCAGCGGTCTTTGTGACACTTGACAGTAATAGTACTGAGTTCCAAAAGGTTGCAGTGACAGATTTTGCACCTTTCGATATGGTTTCATCTAAGGATTACCATGTTTTACCAGCCTGTCTACTATCCACGACATTTAGATTAATAGTGCCGGAGAAGGATTTCTCGATGACCTCACGGAAAGCGCTTGGTTCTGTTAATCATTCCATTACGTTACGAAAACTTGAAATTCTCTACTTCAGGGAAGTCTTACGTCGTTGGCCTAAAGTCACCTAATCTATGGTGGGTCCACTGTTGAGGTTTACCGACAGTCATCAGATTGATTTTTATCAACAAACCGTTTACTTCCTTCGTTTTAGGATTTTGGGTCATTTTTTGAGCGCCAACACTGCGTCGAATCAATGGATAAAACTTAGTATATTGCAGAATTTCGGGAATATAGACAAAGCCTGTGGGGTAGATAAAACTTTCAGTTTTCAACAAGTAAACTTCTACCGTTGAACAGCAAGTAAAAACCCTCACATGCTCGCTGTCCAAGTTATGTTGATGGTTATCCTAAAGATATCAAACCATTCGTAGGTTTACACGAAAGAGACCTCAGAATTCATAGGATAGACATTAAACATGTATCGACAAACCGTGACATTATGACTCGTGAGAATAAATAACGCAAACTTTTGAAAAGTATCAAGTAAATTTTCTATCAGCACTTACTACGGATACCTGAGAGGAGGCCAAATCTTCAACCAAAACATAATCCGCAAGCTAGTTTGTCAGACGACAGATCTTCGTTTATTCAACAGGGCGAAATTCTCAATGGACTACATTCTCATATTATATTAACAACTGTGTAGACCAATATGTATGCAGGCGGTTCGGGTTAGTTCACAGTAGAACGTGCTGCTCACTTGCTATTGGCGTGAATAATGGAGGGAGTTTTAAGTGCTAACCGATTGTTATGTTTGCAGAGAACAAGTAGCATTAAAGTTTAACTGACACTTCTCTCCAGGTAGCACAGAACACCGAGGGGACTGGACTTTTCGGAATGATTTTCTGAGTGGTTTGGTTATGGATATTGGACAATAACTAAATAGTGGCCCCCTCCGTACTCTCAGTGGGACTCTCAACTTTCTATTTGTTAACGGACTCTGTCAGCTATCAAGGTGGTTCACTTCCAACCGATGTCAGGATAAAAATGCAGACACCAATTTCTCTCTTTCCTATAAATTTTTTAAATTATTTTCTTCAGAGTTCATCCTCGTGAGCGGTTGTAATAACGACTTCCCGAATCCTCATTACGTCTGTTCAAGTTCTTTGCTTTGGCTAGCTAATCATTTAAACAATATGTTTAAGCACGGATTCCTTGACGTTCAAAGCATTTTAAATCCTATTTTTTATTAACAGAAGTGAATTTAGATGAGACCCAACTATGTGACAGAAGTGAACTAGAGCATAAATTTGGACATCGGATTCCAACTTAAAGGATTAACTAAATCTAAAAGCAGGAACGGAAACTGACTTCTTACAAAACAGAACATCAGATGCAAACGGCAAACGAAGTCAATAATTATTCCATTATGTTACTCCCACGGCAACCGGAAATTCGTCCTCCGAAAAAGCGATGTTCTATCTATAAGACATCAAGTTCTTTCTTTCCGCGGTATTTTTTAAAATAATGTATGCAAAGCCTATGGCAGATTTTATTTTTTCCGTACGAGCACCCAGCTGTATATACTCTCGTTTCCTTCCTGCCTACATCTGTCCACTCTTTCTGTCTATCATTTCTATCATGTGGGTCATTGTTCCAAGGTTTGAGAATGGTTACACGAACATGAGTTGAAAATGTGAGGCATAAAACAATGAAGACATTAGATGTATGAAACTGTTCTCCAGAACATGCCATTTTTTCACAATGTTGTTGAGAAAAATGAACCAGCCGGTCCATGCAGTTTATCTGCCGTAATAACAAATAATTTTTTTTCTAGTAGAATGATAGTCTGGGTGGTGCAGAAACCCATGTAGCACCACCATTAAATAAGAGTAGCCTGAGGACAATAAGCTGAAAGTGTTAATGGAAACTCTGAGAATAATTCGCAACAACATTTAGGAAAGCCAATTAGTTTTACTAATAGAAGTATATCGGTTTTCCCAGGATAACTGGAGATTTGTTATAAAATCGTATTTCATATTTCTCACGGCTTTGTCTGTTCATTAGATACGGCGAGTCAGCGTAACAAGATTCTTTCCTTCCATTTTTCATATGAATTTAGGTAAGCCTGACCACTTGTAGTATCTGGCAATACTTATCGTGCGTTCTGAAATAATGTACTAGTGTCCATAGCACCAGTACATCTGTAGAAATGTATGTGCGTTCTTCTAACATTAAAAATGCGACCCTAATTTTGTTTACCATTTGTATCAAGTTTAGTCGAATATTTCGGAGTCACCACATGAAGTGTAATGTTGGAAGCTAGATAAAGTTCGTTTTAAGAGTGTTCACTCCGGTGTTTGTTGTATTCGAAATATCAACAGAAATGTTCAATTATAAACACGTGCACGGAATTTGCATCCCCAAGATTGATGTTCTAATTACCTGTATGCTCAGGTCAATACGCTGTAGTCAATTAGTACGAACCAACGGATGAGTGTTACGTTACTAGAAGCTATTTGTGGTCTCATTTCAGTATGTTCGTTTTATCACAAGTAATAACTGCGATATGCAAACACAACTTTTATCATCAGTTAAGTCTTCCTTCCATTTCTTTCTCTGTTGATTTCTCATGATCATTTGCTGACAAATTCGGTTGCTGCTATTTTGGTTAAAGATCAAGCAGATGAACATGTTGACGTGTCATAGAGAGATTACTGTAAACAGAATACGAACTTCTCATCTTTACTTTGTTTTCTAAGTTATCTAATGGGTGTTTGGAGGCCTTAAATGAACTGTATCTGAATGTCAAAATTTATTTTAGGGAATTGCTCATTTTAGACTGCTTTTAACGAACCTACTCGAAATTTATTTATACTGTCCTATTAGATGGTGCACTTAGCTGGTCCGTTTGCCGGAAATCCGGGCAGTGCTTACAAGTGCGGTTGTATACGAACGTTTTTGCATCGAGCAAGGAATGTATGCACCACTATTCATCTAAGGAGAAATCACTGGGGAATGTTCAGTTAGCAAATTTGTTGAAACTGATTGCAAGGAGCAGGTGGCCAGTTCTTAGAAGTAATCGGCACTGATCTAGCAGTTATTTATCAATTTTCTTTCACAGGACTGAAGATGTAATTCGAAAATTGAAATCTGCGACTGATCATATTCATCTTGCTGCTGAATTGCATTTGGTACTTTCCACTTGCAAAATTATTTCCCATTGCCTTGATCGTACTTCCACATCAACTTTGTCTATAATGTCGCCTACCAGTTTTCCTGCAGTCGTGATGACTAACACCTTGAGATGAAGGACCGTGACTTACAAAAGAGAAAGACGGAGCACATTTCCAAGTGGCTAGTACAGGCGATAACTCAACACGGGTGGGCATATCAACGGCCGAGGAATAATTCAACACCACCAGTCGCAAAACGCTTTATCGCAAAAGGTCACGTGACTGATCCAGTCACTCTGATTACGGTCCAATTACAAAATTACCACAAGATATTGATGTTTTCCGTGGCTTTCTTATTCCGACTTGACATACCGGCTTTCTGCAACTGAAGGTGCTGATACTATCAGTCTGATTGCCGTGATGTCAAAACACTTTACATTACCCGGCATATATTCGTCCATTTCAATGTGTTGTCGCCATGCGTCAAACCTATGTAACCGATTGGTTATTTTATTTTTTCCTTACCTCCGAAGAATGTCTAAGCTTACCACCTCGTGGGTGGCGCTTAGCTCGCTGAGGAAGTAGGACCTAGTTTCACAAAGCAGGTTGCGGTGTGTTGTCCACTATTTTATCCGGATAAACTGCATGCGGTAAAATAGTTTACAGTGCAATAAGTGATTTGCTATAGAGCGCTTGATATTAACATTTGGATCCCAGCTGGCCTCATATTTCTTCAAGAAATGAGAACGAAACTCGAGCCTAGTGCTTCTTTTTGAAAGGGGTCGACTGGAAAGTCTTTGGGAATGCGACAGCCGCGATCAATTGTGGGTGATGTTCAATCTTCATGGAAATATGATTTTGCTTGGATCGAATGACCAACTCAAGAAACACTCGTCACCATTGTTGCAAAGGGCCGTCCGGGTGTATTCAGTCTTCATTATCATACTAAAGGATGTACCAAGAGCGAGTTCGAGCTTATCTTTAGCCCACACATTCAAGACACAATACCAAATAGTTTTCATTTAGGGAAGATACTCCCGAACTTTCTCTACTTCTCTCAATTATCTCCTGTTTTGTGACGCATTTTCAGGTGCTTTTGAAGTATGCTTTAAAGGTTGTTGGTTTTTGATGTCACATCTTTTCAACTTTCTTCCCGTTCACCCTCATACTACTGCTAACCCTTCGGGCTTGAACCTTCTACACCACACAATGCAGGTTCGCAGGATCAATTTGTAAACTCCTCAATTTATTCTACTCAGTGATTTGGCAAACTTAGGGTGGTTCAAGTTGTGACAAACAATTTGGCGTGGAATTTGATCCATCGTGAATTTAGGAGAGGATTCTTTGGGAATCGGGGTTTCATTGCTGTGTGCCTAAGAAATACATCTTTGCCATAAAATGTTTCAGTCATTTTAAACCCTGTGTTTGATAACGACAAACCCCTGTGGCCATCGGGAGATTTGTTTGAGTGACGACTTAGCCAGTGTGATGGGACGAAGCATGGTCTACTAACTTCTTTCGCCTGAATTTACGTACTGCTGGTAACTTTAGCCAGGTGCTACGATAAGCGGTTTATCAACTGCTTACCTAAATTTCTATTCCAACTGTGTTGGTCAACACTCAAAAATCACGATCGGTCAACAGTGCTATCCTCGCTCATCTGGTTGAAAGCGGACACCAGGTGAACATTGATCAAGCCTTCAAAGTGGTATATCGCGTGCCAGGCAATTCATCAAAAGCGGTTCGAATCAGAACACTTTGTACTGCCGAGGCCATTGGAATCAGGCTGTTCGACTCCGTATTATGTCACCGAAAACGGTTTGGTCAAGCGCTGCACCTACCATGGCCACAAATCCACCGGATCGAGG
>JTDE01001500.1:9046-27226 GCA_014338405.1 Paragonimus skrjabini miyazakii | reverse complement strand
CTCGCGCAATCGTGTAACATATCGGAGTCTGCTGTACGCATGATACTCAAAATAATGCGGGTATTGGCTACACCGAGGTGTCCGGTTACAGAAGCCTTGATTACCGGATTTGGCCGAACGTCAGTCTTGTTGTACGTTGTATCTATCGGGAGGGCAATATATCGGACTGATGTGACAATATTCTGCCCAAATAGGATCGAGGGTCAACCTGCGCGGTCAAACCGATGGACAAGCGTGACGTAACCGACCAATCAAGCCATCGCCAACTGACTGACCAGTGACCTAGTTTCTCCGATATCGATATCTCGATCTAACTCCATTAACTTCTATGATTGTACCGGCCTGAAGAGGAATTATCGTACACATGTTCGCCTATACATCTTTATTCTTATTATCGTAATCGGCGTATTTGAAACGACTCAAAAATTCGGTTTTATCTAAAGGATTTTGAGCAGGGACTTCAGTACAAGGATTGCAGTCAAAGCAAACCAAGCAGAATGAATCACGGGATGTTCACTTATGCAACAACTCAATGGCCACCTGATAACTAACAAAACTTAGGAGTGTGATTAAATAATGTGGTGTGGGTTTGTTAAATCTAACATTAGGTAATCGTTATAAAAATGACTAGCTTCTGCAACGACTGTCCTTATATGTTAGTACTTATCAGCCCACACAGCTATTGACGAATTTCATGAAAACATATATTTGCAGACCCACAACATTTACCGGAATACACATTGACGAAATCGGGCATTTGTAGGACCGTCTGAAAATGTGTCTCCTCAGTTATGTGAGCATTCAAGTAAGTCAATCAATAGCCACGTTCGAAGTAAAAGTAGTTCGACTGATGCTGGTGACCCGGACAGGGTTGGTTATAGGCGTGTCATTTTCACCGTGACATATTTGCCTAAAATGTCTACCTTTACAACTACAGCTAAATTCTTACTTAGAGAGATTCGCATTCTTTTTTAGGTGATCGCGACAGCTTCTTGCTTCCAAATGTAATTGGTCCTGTTGTGAGGTGCCCTATGAACCGCTGCCTCCCTCTTTTGACGTCGTGGTAAAATGCTGATCGCAAGTAGTAGTCAAAGACCAGGCTATTAATAAGGTTCACTTTGAACATGCACACTACTTCAAGATTTGAGCATAAGTTAGTTGGGGTTCTCGTATCGGTTGTGAGTAACTGCATCCACACCGTACAAAACCATCACCAACGTTTGTAAACCATTCAGGACACTACTGCTTCTGTGTGATGCTAATGCTTTTGACCAACACTGATCGCGTGAACAATGTGATCGTTCGCCGGCGCGTATTCCGGAACGCTCGGGAAACGCGGTCAATTGGTCAACTAATCACGGTGCACAGCTTGCGATGTTTGGGTCAAGTACTCCGTATGTTATCTGATCGTTTACTGTACCGGGCATCATATACTGAGACCATCAACAGTTGAGTAAAACCGCATGAGGGTCAAGCAACAGCGTGGTCATGAAACATGATTAATTTGATTGCTCGACTAAGCAGAGTGTGTGGGTGTCACCTAACTGGATGGGATCCTCGTGATCTCTCAGACCGCTGGTTATAGACTCTATCCGTGATTGCGGTGTGTTACAGTCAATGGCGTAGCTCCATTCATACCACCTGTAATTCTTCTGCATAGTCTTCTTTTATCAATTTTCAAACTTCTTAGTAGCGTTTCCTTGTAGGATATCTCACGTCACTGTTGAGGTAAGAAGCGGCCCGAGCCACAGTACATTTTCGTCAAGTTCACGACTGATATGATGATGATGTAAGATGGATTTCATTTTATTTCAACGACCTGCAGAGGACTTCAAACATCAATTACGCCGCATCTTCAGGAATTGACTTATGGAGAACGTGGGTCTGCAGCTTGATAACTGTTGTTCAGGCCCACGGTTTTGTTCTCATGGGATTCTCGGCAGAAAAGGTGCATGTGGCAAACTTGCTATCTGGTCATCTGTTTCAGGTCAGTGAACAAAACTAGTGCTAAGTGTTTTTGACCTGATAAATTGTACACAGTCTCCAGTGAAATATTCCTAGGTAGAAGAGTTGAATACCATGGACGGAGTCTTATCTGCACTTCTTCTGGAGTGTCTGTGCGAAGTGTTAACTTTAAACTTTAAAACGGATCAATATCAGAAAACGCCAGATGTACAACAAGGTAAACTTCCGTGGTTGCATAAAAAGGCGTTATCTAAAGAAATTTTTCGACCAGAAGAGGCAAGCTTGACAACATCCATGCAACCGGCAAATTTGTAAAGTCGTGCTCGCTTTTGGGGATCCGTGTTCTTCCAATGCAGTCGGTTGAGAATGTTTGTTGGCGTGAACTTTGTTTGCTGAAGTGTATTATGCTTGTCGAAGTCCAGGTTGCAGAAGTGCTGAAATCTGATTGTTTAGGTTGGAGATATAATCCATCCCATCTTTTTCACCACATTTTGCAATTTAGTCTGCCCTTAATTCCTCTGTTATACATCTTGACTTACATTGTTAGATTGTCACAATCTGGCAAATTAGATAGTAGTCTCTTAATTTATGAACAAATTTCTTTTGCTGTGTATAACTGATTTTAATTTATCTGCGTACTACTTATCTGTGACTTGGACATCGGATCCGTCATGAATGGCAACTTTCTGCCCATTACTGTGTTTCCACCTCGATGGCACTTTAACATCAGCTGCAAACAGACTTCATCTTTGGACGATTCAGTGTGCTGTCATACTCGGGAGTTATCCGTTGTTTCCGTTCGGTCCATCAAACTATCCTCTCATCCACTTATCATCTCACTTCTGTTGAATTGGCCTTCATTTTGTTCCTTACCGATGTAAATGGTACAAATAGCCATTAATATGCTGCTCATCTTAACCATGGACTGACTCTTGCGTTACATTGAACTGTGTGCGTTACATTTCTGGTTGCTTGTTCGACGCTTCGCACTATTTAGCCTACTGGTTCTGTACGACTCAGGTTTTCACGAATACTCATCACCGAATTTTGTTTCAGTTGTCGTTTTACTTAGCGTCGAATCTGAATGTTTACTTTATTGTTGTCCTGAACATTTGATGTTGGAACGGAGTGATTTATCAGTGTCACTTAAGCTATAGGGCATTGAATATTTGCTTCACTGCCACCAGTATGTCGTTCGCTATTAGTAGTGAGATGTGGTCTCATCAGCAACATCTTACCAACCGTTTCCAAGGTCAAACGGAGTAAACAGTTCTGTGGTAGTATTGATGTATGACAGGCAGTTTCGTTGTGAGTAGTATACTACTCACTACTACTACTGCTATCGTGGTTCTTGATCCAATCCTGTCAGAGCCCTGTCCAGCAAACCTTGCAGAGTGGCAGCGAACACGGACGGATCCGCTCCTTGTCCAAGCCTGGCCGCCTTGAACCGCCGCATGGCCTCCTGGCGGTAGGCCGGGGTGTCAAACGCAGCCACCAGTGCCTCCTTTGCAGCGGCCCACTACATCTTCACAGGGCCTCTTCGTGCTGCGTCCAGCACAGCCTCCGCCCTGCCCTTCACCAGCGTCCGCGGGGAAGCCAGCTTCCCACGGTCGGTCTTGACTCCGACCACTTCGGCCACGTCCGCGAAGTCCTCCAGGAACGCCCGAACGTCTCCATCTTCGAACGGCTGTGGCCAAGGTATCTGCATCCTCGCGTTCGTCACGGCACCAGTTATTTTGACCGCAAAAGACGCTCGGTCTGATAACGCGTTTATTGCGCAAATTCCCGTATAGGTCATGTCAAAAATCAAACGACAAACGCGTACAATCATTCACACCTCAAACGTGCATTCACATACATTATTGTCATTCGCCTTGGTGGAACTTCTGCCGTAGCGCGTACACACTATTCCGATAGTCTCTTCTTGTCCGTCATCTTCCTGGCGTACGGAGCTTGCCCTTTTGTTCTCGAATGTCGTCTGTGGGTAATATATTACTTGTGAATAGTCTACTACTCACAACGAAACTGCCTGTCATTTAACAGTGTGTCATCACCAGAAGTTCCTTCACTTCCCGCTTAATCGATAGCAATGGTATCAAAAAGTGGAACACAGCCACGTTAAGCTGATAGAGGCAAATTTAATCAATTTTATATTCCGAGCAAACAATGACATTCATTGACTTTCGCAACCAACTGATCAACTTCTATAGTAACGCTACAGATAACGTCTCCGGTGAACGTGGAAATATGAATATTGTAAATTCAGCCTTTTCCCGCGTGATTAATTAAAATCTGATCGTTTAATTATTCTTTTTGAATTACGAAGTAAAACATTATTATACTCGCTTGGTCATTGAACAAAAGTTTAACAGTCTGAGTACATTCATCAGTTATAGCAACACGGTCTAACTGCGTATCGTGTGTTAGGATTTTGCGTGCAAGGCACCATACCATGCAGGGCATTTTGCGATTCCTGATTTCGCGTGTTGTGTCCAGGCATGTCTGCTGAAGTGTATAAACTTTAATTGTAACAGAGCTAGACTACAACCACCTTGACAGTCGTTTCAGAGAGATCATTGGGCAGGTACTTGTTCCGTGAATATTACCGTACCTTCTGCAGCAGATGCGAAATCTACTGATTCATCGACAAAACTCAAAAGAAGTCCTCATGCTTGCTCTAAAACAACTTAATCCCAACGCTATCTGACAACCTGCCTAATATGAACGCTGTCACGATAAATACCTAAAATCCGTTTCTGGTCGTTTTGGAGAAACCCATTCTCAGTGCTTGATATGAGTTCGTTGGAGAGGATATAAGCTTGACACTACTCCACAAGCGTCAACACCGCCGCTTCCAAAATGCTGAATTCCGCTGACTAAGAGAAATCTGTATGTTTATGATCTTCAGAGTGCGCTGTTATCTGGTCAGTTCACCGCGATAAGAATGATTGTGATTTATGTGAGAGTTTCTGTGTCATAATAGGCACTGAGATGTGTAACAAATTTTATTTTGTAGGTAACCAAAAAATGGCATTCTGCGCATATTAATTAAACCTTGATACCTTCTGTTGTACTTCCAAAAACCAGTGTGACGGAAGATATTCTTCTGGTATCACATAAACTACTGAACAACTCTGGGACCCGCGTGTAACCCGATGCAACCTAGACAAAGCGCAAATGGCGTGACTCCGGGACCATTAATCGATCTCACAAGGGTTGTTCCCCATTTTTCTAACGATGACTTTAAACATGACGGAAACCAGCGAACAATCTCACTAAGTCTAAATGGGCTATTCCTTTCTGCTATTTATTTTATGTTTCGTTCGTGGCCGATCACATGACATGCATATCCTTAGCCAGTGGTAAGGTTATCATCGAAAGAGTGATCTATGTCCACGGATCCGCTTATCATTGCCTGTTGTCCAAGAACTAATTGCAACAACCGAAAACATTCTACGTACGATGTGTAATCACCAGTTAATAAAACTTGTCAATATTAGTAAAAAGGCATAGGTAATTTTCAGATGCAACGTATTCACCGAGGTTTTCATCCCAGCCCCGACCAAGACGATAAGCATCCGAGACTTAAATTCCTATCATCTCAAAAAAGATGGAATCATGTATGCTGCAGTGGTTGCGTTACCGACGTCCCCCTATTCCTGAGGGAATATCATGTCACTCTGATCGGTTAAAGTGGGACAGGGATTGTTTGAAGAAAGTTATCGCACCTGTACTTGTCACTTTTTGGTGCCTACTGAAAAGTTGGCGATGTCAAAAATCTCAACGTAACCGCCTACTTTGAAATCGGACGACAACGCCCTCTCCTCTGTCATTGAATTTGCCAGGTACATATATAGTCAGTGTAATCAATGAATTATGTGAGCTCCTTGGGCTTTGTCTCCCACAAAGCATACACTTGTAGCTATGATGAAATCGCGACCCAGCAGTTTCTCCTTGCACTGACGAATATGCTTCACCTCCACGGAGATAGACCGGAAAGCAGGTGTGGTGGATCGGTTCCCTATGTCTAAACTACTCTTTAAGTTCTTAACTGTAGCAACTGCGATTCCGGGGATGTATAATTAACACACTGTGTATATGTGACTGAAAGTTCGTACCTGCCAAGAATAGGTAAATATGTGTCAAGTAATACCTTTAATGGAAATATCAGTAGGACAACAGAATGTTTTAGCCGCTTCACAGCACCAACTGGAGTTAAAGACTCAACAGTGTCAGTGTCTACAAAGAAGGAATGTTCAAGACCACAATTAACAGTGAATGATTGTGCTATATGGTGTGTAAAACCAACGGACTTGTTAGAAATTATAGTTAGATCAATAGACTGGTATTCAGGTGAGGGACTTTGCTGTTCTGAAAACGTATGAAACAAACGCGTCTTTGAACTACTGCAGACAGATTGAGTGTGGTCTACCTTACCACATTTGTGGCAGTTGGAATTGCGGAAGGGAGAAGTGAGTCGAGTTTGCTTATGATCACATAACTTACAGTTATTCCAATGTTGAATAAAGTCCGGACTACAGTGATATGGTTCGACTGTTGTATTTCTTTGGTAAGTTATCTTCTTCAGTTGCCGTTGTTGTTGGTGTAGTAGCATGGAGATAACCCCGATATGCCTGTTGTAGGATGTGCAAACTTTTTTCCAAAACTTTACCTTTTTTGTTTGCATGTTTGTCGGCTTATGCGTTCTAGGGGCGTCACACACACACCTCCTGCTTGCTTGCGCCCTCGACGGTCTGATCCTCAACCTCCAATCACTTTCCGAGTACATGTATCATTTGGTGCTGACCCAGATCTATTGTAATCATTGTAAAATATACCTCACGTTTCTCTCAATTATTCTTTCTTTTACCTCGCGCCTAGTATTTGTTGCGTACACCTGGGAGACTTCAGTTTAGTGCACGTCCGCACCAAAGTGAGGTGCCTGCTTCCCAGTATTGTTAGCGCTATACAACACAGTGAGTTCTAAGGTCATCGTGGTGTTAACATTTTAAGTTGTTCACAGAGAGTTCCGGCAGACTGAAAAGATACCTCATTTAGTAGTAATAGTCAGAGGTACTGATTCATGCAATCAATCGGTCCGTTAGTTGAATCTGTAGTTGGTCACCGAAATTACACCTTGCTGCTCGAGCCTGAAGCCGAAGAATAAACGCATGAATATCCTGACTTTCCTTCTTCAATAAATTACGGAATTTTTCTCTTTCCACAGCTTTGAAGTAGACATAGCAAATATGCTTAAACAGAAGATGTTCCAAAGAAGCGTAGGAAAGTGAAATAAGAGGCAGGAAACTCCAGGTTTTCAATCACATCATATGCACCGTTGCCAGCAACCGGGAGAAAATGCAGCTTTTTCTCTTCTTTCATATTGTTACTTGTAATACACTCAATCAAAAAGCGCTCCGGGTTATCTCCAATTTCCCGTGAATCTGAGCCGATATTCATATTTTCCAAATTTCAGAAACCATCATAAAAAATATACTGACCGTTAGGTCAGATGCAATAGTTTGAAATAGGTAATAACAATTACAAATGTACTAAGCCTAAACATAGAGCCAGTTTCTACGCAGTAGCAATAACATGGTAAATGAGCCAATGAAATTGTGATGTAACTTGTATTATGTACAACGCAATTATTCCTGCATTTGAACAACAATAAGAAAATATTCAGTTACGAATTACAGTCATTACAGTCTTCTACCTAAAATTCTTAATATTTGACACCTCGAAAACTCACTCTGTACATGTGATGTGTGGTTTGAATTATCCGCTTCATAGGCACAGAGTTCTATAGTGATCAAGATTGTATTCTTGGGTGCGAGAACTTTTGCCATTTTTTGCGTCGCATCCAAAGTTATGGAATATGAAGGAACCAAACGTTGCATAAAACGATTGATACCTTTCCTAAAGTGAGTTTTCTGAAGCATCTGAGCGTATTCCGTGTTGTGTCGGTATCTGCTCTGTACATCCTTAATCATATATATATATATATATATATAAATTGTTGGTTGTTAGCCCACAAAACCGTGGTGTAAGTGTAAAAACGACATAAAAACGGTGAAGTTATTGCTGAAAATGTGATGCGTTGCTGAGGATGGCATTTGGGAAAATGAAGGAACCTCTCATGCGGGTCTTAGGCTGAAGAAGGAGTTCAGTGATGACATTTCAGAAACACAGTTAAGGCCAGCTTACAGTCTGATGTCGTTAACGACTGTTCGAATAATGCTTGTGTTGTCACGCTGGAAGGTGGCTCAGCAAAGATAAGTTATTAAGTCAGTCGGTCGAAACTGTGGATGTCTACCAAACCCGTCAATCACAAATGTTTGTGCACAAAGTTTACACGAAATGATCTTCTCTAAGTTCGCGGTATTGGCTTCTTGACAGTCTGTTTGCAGAAACATAAACTAAAGGTGCTTGGTCCTGTAGAAACTTGAGACGACATTTGTTGGGTAGTTGTACCTCTTGTTAGTCACAGCCGCTTTTAACTAGCCAGTTTGTTGGTATGGTTACAGACGTGGATAACAGCTTTGCTGACCGACTGAGATGAGGCGTCTGACAGCGAACAAGAAGGGCGTCGCCTAGTGCTGTCGTCTTTCATGCAGTTGCAAACACCGAGGTGAGTCAATGGTTGAGTTTTATTCAATCCATTCCTCAAGTCAGCACGCCACTAAACCTTGAGATAGCTGTGCAGGTGTTTCACTAGATCATTCGTTTGGGAATGGTATACTGTGAGGAGCGCACAGTGTGTTCTTAACAGGTTGGTTAGTTATGAAAACAAGGCTGAGTCAAATTTCGGAACGCATTTCTTTTTAATTGTTGATGGGCTGCACAATGATCGAAGAAAACGCGAGTGATAAACACCGTTGACAGATATGTTAGTGGTATGGCTTCAGATCGACGAATGAATCAATAGATAAACTTAGGGAGGTGGGTATAGTTCGGAAAAGTTGGAAGTGAACCAGCGGTATCCAACTGGACTCAACCAAAACGATCGCTAAGAGTCGGAAGAGATCCCAGTAAACTTTCCGGGTGCCGGTTGACAGTAGTGAGTTGATAGGTTTGATAACAATAGGCTCGATGCCATGCGTGAAGATTCCAGTTAGGCTAGACATCTATTTTCGAACGATCCCAGCGATGAGCTTGTTTTTAAATGTGACAGGTTACGTTGTTCATCGACGACTGCCATTCGTGCGGGAAGAATCACCTTAGGCTTGGGTTATTCAATCTGTTTGTTACGCATAGTGATGACGGTTAAAGATGTCAACAGCAATCTAGCAGTGCTGAGTTTTGTAGGTTTTTGGTCATAAGTGAACTTTTCACCCGACTGTTATAGAGTGCCAAGAAAATGCTGTATCTCGTTTCGATTTTGTCAGGGCGCCGTTGGGAGAAAGCAGTCGGTTATCGTTCTCTCACGACTTGCCTGCTGAAACAATACATCTAATTCAGTGTTTGATGCGTCTAGGGTACGGATGGTCAAGTATAACTGCGAACACGAACGCCCTTCTTAAGGCATTGGAAATCATAGGGATTTTTGTGTTAAACGTGGTTTGCGTTTATTGCCCGTAAGTAGGACAGTGAGAGACTACATGAGCTTCTCACACTGTAGGATAAACCGACAATAATAGTTGGCAAGTCCGGTGAAGCCACGAAGCTTAGGAATCCTATCGGGAAACGGACACAACCGAATAAGCAAAATCACATGGCCGAGTGGTTTAATCTCGTTTGTTAATTTAGGGTGGCCTAAAACGTCCAAATAGGCATCGTCTGGCTCAGATTTAACTTCTTTAATACCAAGAGGATTTGTGGTTTTGCGTTTAATTAGCTAACTGAAGTGTGAGATACTATGTCACTGGGACGAAATGAAGATGAAGCTATCCCACTCGTGGATATAGATGAAACTCACTTTCCGGTTACCACCAATGAGAGGTATGTAGGGAAATTTTGAGACCGAAAGACATTCGCAGAGGGTCGAATAAACTGAACGGAATGGATATGGTCGTTTTGAATGCGGGTTTTGCTAGCGGGTGTTCAGTGATGCTATAGATGGTTTCGCTTGCTAGACTAATAGTTGGATCGTGGACGTCCTGTATGAGGTGCCTGTTGAATACAGTGATATTTTGCAACAAGCTGTAGTCTCCACACGGTCGTCTGTTGCCTTACTTCAACTTAGTTACGTGTGTAAAAAGCGGATTATAAACATGATCAGCGTGTGTTGTAGCTCGGCTTGAGAGATCTGTAATTGTTTGTGCCGTCACTCGCCTTGGTTGCTGGAAGGTAGGTGGGGTTTTCGGGCTAACGTGACGGACCACATTCGTGAAAAAGACGAGTAGCTTGCTTGGCGGGCGAGTAAATTCCGAAGATTAGTAAAAAGTGTCTGACATGTCGTCACGGTTTAGATGATCATGCAGTGGGGTAGTGACAGAAAATAGATAAAAAAGTTGCATCAGGTCGACATACACTTTAACTAGTATTGAAGCATGTGGTCACTGCTGCAGACAATCGAGCAAACATTTCTCAGGTTAATGCAACTCGACTTTGTACATATTATTTGAAAAGTGATTATATAACACACCAAAGCTTTCAACCTTCCATTATTATTCGGTTCCCCTCGACTACCAAACCTTTGCTTGTATTAAAGGTCGACAAATTTTTCGATGAAACACACACTGGGAACGATATACTGACATCAAATTCGATACCTCTCAGCTTATAACATCCCTGTGATGCCATATCTACCCGTCTAGTGTAGCCGTAACAATTCATGTTATCCTTCGAATGCAAGTTTACTACCAACTATTAACATGCAACTCAACGCACCAGCGTTAGTACCCTAAGTCTCACACGTCACCCTATAACAGATTTCCCCTACCTCCCTTATCGTTATCAACTCACTGTAAAATAACAATGTTCCGCTTGTTCCCATTAGGAATGGTGACTAACCATTGCACAGTTCATTTGATTTTCAAGATTGACGCAGGTTGCTGTGAAAACTGTTTATGTTTATCGGTTGGCATTCGGTTTCGCTGGAGGTTTCCTCTCCTTAACACCCAGACATACGTTTGTTGAAGTTTTCTGTCCGTATCGCGAGCAAATCGTTTAGGGGAATTTGTTTTCAGATTCATCTGTGACTTTATGAAGATCTTCAGATTGCGTTAGCACGAACTTAGGGCATCGTGGGTGTGTCAATTACTATTCGGAGAACCCATGGTCGTGACAAATTCATCCAATAATGCAAATACTGAGTTTAACACACCAATGACTGACATGCGTCCTTTTCATACTGTCGGTTTTGGTATGGGTTCATCTGGTTGCGAAGTGTCTGACGTTTCCGAACAGTTCACATTCTGCCTCAACTGTGTTCTAATTTCCGTGTTTTCATGCTTCATTATTTTCTAGTTCCAAATTGTATTCTCGTAACACTCCACTCCTTCGATTATTGGTTCATCCGTTTCACTGATTATATGTAATATTCCTTTTGGTTTTAGAACCAGTTACTTCCGTTTGTGCAATAGACGATATGAGTCATGTTATCTTCTTCGCAGCCCTTGTTTGTAGAGTAAGTCTACAATTATCCTACTCGAGCTCGGTAGTAAACTTCACCGTATTTTAGTGATCCTCTTGTTATGTTAGGCAAATATATTCAATTCAATAGAGCTGTGCTATCATCGAATCGAAAGACCTTCTCCTTCACTTCCTCGATTCCATGTACTGTTCTGAGTGCGAGTGAACACTGTTTAAATGTAATCGTCAGTTGATGCTCAGTTCACTGCTTCTGGCCTGGTTAATTCATGGTTCCGAGGATTTCCGAATTCCATTGCGTGTTGTACTCAGTTTTTTTCCGGTACATCTTTAGGACGTCACGAATGCGAGCAGTAATAACTTTGTGAAGGTTATATTTTACTTCGAAGTTGACCTCACACACGCGCCAGAAATAACGTTTGTTTGCGTAAACGATTTTTACACAAAGTTTTTGCGGCCTTTTGAATATAATCATCCGTGCACCCAAAATATTCATGGAACTTTTACCTTATTGATGGAACTGATTTTCCGGCGCTCCTAGTTAATTTTGTTGGCTGCTGTAATCAAAATCAATAATAGAGATACTCAAAGATATTTTATGAAGTTTGCTTAACTACTTTCAAGTAATATGGACAAAAATGATAAACAGCGATTAAGCTGTCGTGATAAATATACACTGGATGCGCGATTAAAGTTTTATTTGCTATTAAAAGTAAGCCTGAAATTCTCAGAAATGTACGAGCTTTCCGAGTCTACTGAAGCAAAAGTTAGCGCGTTATGCGACTTTCCGGTATATCAGGGATCATTTTAACCATAGTTCACTTCACCTGGGATAGCACATTATTTATGAAACAAAGGCATACATGCTTTACTTACATTGACAAGAGTTTTCCCCAAACAATTCTTAAGCAAACGGATTGTCGCCCTTTAACTTTGATATGAATACTACTACACATATGTACTTGCGCTATTGAGGCATAAAACAAGAGAAACACCAAACACTGTTCCTCAAACCTCAGATGACTGACGTCAGTACAACGGTTTTCCTGAATTCAATTATGCCACAGTCTCCGATTGTCATCTGGTTCCCCTATCTACAACTTTTTCTCACTCTGAATAAAAGAAGCTTTTTTCAAAAATTGACTTAAGGTGCGTATATCATCAGATTCCTGTGGCCCCTGATGATATTCTTAAAACAGAATTGCCAAATCCTTATGCTTTTTTAGGGTTTCCCCAAATGACACTTGGCCTACGCAGCTCTGTTGAGGATTTCCAACATTTTATCGATCAGGTTAGACGTGTAATTCATTCAATTTTCGTTGGTTGGTTGCTTGTTGAGATATCGTTGAACACGAAAAGCATCCCTGTTTATTGTTCGAACATTTTGCTGAATTGTGAATTATTAGTAGTCCATGTAATTCGGTCGGTAGTAGAGAGTTATTAAAAGTTTTTACACTCTTCATTGATTTGAAGGGTAGTCATCAGGGAACACAAGTTAAAGCATTGGAAGTTTCTTCTCTTTCTGACTTCAATAAAGCTTTTTAGTTCTTCGTTGGTGTGACTGGCTACCATCGTCGTTTTTCACCACACTGTTCACATGCCTCACTAACATAAACTGATCTCCTACACTGATCAAAGATGGCCTTGTCTTCAGTGATCATGCACTGCATGTATTTAATCCTGGCAAGCAGGCGCCCACTGAAAACATGGTCGCACTTCAACACACACGCTAACAGACGACTGTTTCTCTCATCCGATGCTGTAGCAAACGCAGTTGTTGGAGCACTCCAGCAGCTCGTCATTAAGTAATTACACCCTGCTCGAACTTTTTTCAAAAGCCATCTCTCGTTCGAGCCAATTTTATTGCATTCGACGGGAAACTATTCGCAGTTTACTTGTCAGTTCGACATTTCCACAATATCAAACTTTCACTGTTCTGACCGAACACAAACGGTTTTTTGAACGTGATTAACTGCTCATCGGACAAACATTTCACTCGCGAAATCCGTCATCTTGATTCTGTTGCACAGTTTCCTACATACATTCGTCATATTCCATAATCTGACATCGTCGTCGTAAATACTATCTACAGACTATACATTGGTACAGCTTCAAATTCATTTGCTGATACCACAAGAACGGCTCAACAATAGAGGGCAATTTCATCCTGAATGCTGTGCATCTGTCCGACTTCCCAAGATCCTCACCCGCGCATTCTTATCCCAGTAACGCACGTGGCAGTTCTTCCCCCAGTCACTCCTCGTGTGGTTCCTGCTATCTGATCGAGTAAATAACTAGCCTCCTATTACCAATCACGAACACCATTTCTCTCCCACCACATTCAATTGTTTGCACAGGTGAACACATTAAGTTACCTGTTGGTTTTCGCCAAACTTCGTTAGTCTTGCTTAATTTGCCTGTCATTTGGGCACCGAAGCATGTTTCAAGCGCTCTGGAAAGCAAGTTTCGTCGTATTTTCTTTGTTTTACTAATCGGGCGTATGTATCGCACCGGATAGCACTGTAGGTGTTTGTCTGAGTTGATATTAATAGACAAAACACATTTCTGAATCAATCCCACCACGCCCACCTGATACTTCTTTCAGCAAAACCGGTGGTTGATCATCAGCTAAAATGCTCTACTGTTGGAATGTATTTCGGCCTCACTGTTTCGCAACATCACGTTTGTTACGAATAGCTCGACTACTGTCCAGGAAAGTTGGATGCTTCTTGAACATTGTTTACTCTCGGTTAGTTTGGTCCTTGACTCCGCTCGTTTGTTTGTACCGAGACTTACTCTCGCGCTTTGCCACCACACTGTTTCCAGTCAGTTTCGTCACCTTGTCCACGGAACAAGTTCCAATCATTGGAAAGAAGTGTCTCTTTTACAACCGTTTTTCAAGTAAACTGATCGAAAAATATTCTGAAAAGCAACATGTTGTTCCTTATTTAGAAATTGAATGAATCATGTCAAAATGATAGAAATTGGTTTTTCAAAGTTGATATGAACGTCGGGTACACTCAACACTTTTTGTTAATCAGGTTTATAAAACGATCTACTTTGCGAGACGCTGTTTTATAAGAATATTTTGTAGCCCATTCATTCCCAGTGTTCTCTGGTGGCAAATTGGCTTGCAAGAACTGTTCGTATATTGTCAAAACCTTTGAAGGTGTGTGCTGGACATGGTACCAACCGCAATACCACTGAAAAGAACAACATGACAGTAAATACACGGTGTCATTTGAAAAATGCTTTAGACAGGAATGATTTTCACTTATGTACACGAAACCTGGCTGAATATGAAATTCTTTTCATAAGGTTGATCATTTAGTAGATGGACTGTAAAAGTATTCTTCTGGTACATTGCAAATGACACCAACAGGAAGGTTAATAAAAGTAATCCACTAAAAGTGTTAGATGGGCGCCCGACTTATATATGTGATCGGCGCCTTCTATCGGGGGTATTCCGCCTGCCATTCTTCGTCCGATGGTCCGATCTCGTTGAACGATGGCTCGTTCGGTAGCTCCTTTTGTCCGCCATCTATTCAGTTTGGGCTTTGGCCATATTCCACGACCGCGTCTAGATATTCCTCTGAGTGTTGGAATACTCGCGTCTCCGACCTGGTCGTCCATTCTATTTTGCTTACCATGTCTCGTCCGTTAGTCTGACCCAATCGAACGATGACTCATCCAGTCGCCCATGTTGTCCGCCATCCGGTCGTTGAGGGTTTTTGGACATAACTCGCCGTCTCGTTTAGGTATTCCGCCGAGTGTTTGACTACTCGCTCCTCCGGTCTGATAATCCAACACAATATGGTTTTTCTTATTTAACTAGGTACGATATGGAAGTGCAACCTATGAAACTACTTTGCACACCTCATAATAGGCAGGTTAGTGTAAATTTTATGCCGTTACTTAGTCTCCACTTTAGCAGACGATGTAGTGTCAAATTTCCGACGTCTGTGAAGACATATTGAGTCATACGCACGTGGTATGGTCTGCTCCACCTTTAATCAGCTGATATGCGGTCGGCTCACGATTTGTATGTCCTTTCCAAGGCACTTTGAAACACTCATTTCGACGAGGTCAGAGGATAAACGGTGTCGTGTGGGTACTTTGACATTGACTGAAGTACACATGTGGACCTAACAGGAATGACAGGTAAACATAAAACCCAACAATTTGACCAAATAAACCGGTGTATGCTGAACAGATTACTATTCATCCATTCCGGGTCGCATGTGTTAACACCAGTGTCCTTGGCCGTGACTCAGGTGCCAGGATGGGAGGCTGTGGTTTGTACTGAAAACAGCGTCCAAAACTACTCGTAAGTATTGGGCACGTTGTCCAGGGGAAAGAGTGCAACAAGACGTATCAGTTAAAGCTGATAAATGTTGGTCAGTAAGACGTATTGGAGATCAATGGCAGAAAGCTGGGAACTCTATTACCTTAGGTGGTGATGGCCAACTGAGAAATGACTATCTACTGCCGACGCTTGTGATAGAGTAACAGCCATATCAGTGTTTACTAAAAAAGCACATAATTTTAACAAATACTTGGAAACGAAGTCCAAACGTGACACACTGCACGGCCATATTTTTCGGATTCCTCACAAAAACCAGAAATTAGCTCTGTAATGAATGAAAATCACAATCTGGGTACTCTGGAGAACGTCCGAAGTGACTGACGATCAAACAGTCGGACAGTTCCTCATGAACAAGCATGCTCCAAATAATGCCAGATGGAGGTTAGTTTGTAGAAGAGAAAGCGAGCGATTTCAACAGTCACTTGATGTACTGTTACAAACAACGTTTCAAAGTTCACGCTCCATTCAACAGCCGAGTCGAAGTGGTGTAACGGAATCGGCGGCTGTTACTTCCCTAATGTGGTTAAAAGATTCCACGGCCGCTCCTGGTAACTGTGGGTCACTGATGTCAAGAGTATGAAATAGATGTTACGAGTATTATAAGCTTAATATATTGAAGAAAGGTTTGCACCAGTAAGCTATTCCGTTCATTCAACATATGGCAGTAAGCATTTCAGACTGAGGGAATGGAAGCGTAAGCACAAAGGTGTCCATCAACAGTCAAACACCATGCTGGACAAATTGATACTTCAAAATCCTTCCCGTAAGTTGTCCAGAAAGAAATTTCTACGCAACAGCAGTTGCGTTCGATGCTGGCAATCTGACAAAAGGCGATCGCTTCCGATCCCGGACGTAGTCTGGACAAGTTAATCACTTATGGTCTGTTCCGTAACATCTGTCGGACTTCGAGTATATTTAGTAAAGAAAAAACTAGGCTAAGACAACGTCCACACAAACGTGTGGGAAAAAAGACTGATTTTGAGGCAAACAAATTTTTGTGAACAGAAGCTAAACATCGAGTCGGACTGGAAACGATATGTTCAGGAATGTTTTGTCCTAAAGAAGATACGTTTAACGTGCTTCGCAAGCACAATTTATGCTTCAGTTCAGGTTCATTTTTAAGTTTCAGAAAATGGAAACGGCTGGTGTCGATAAAAAGTCCAGAATTCTTGCAAAAGCTTATCAGGGAAATGCACCCAGAGCTGCGCTTGACTCACTTTTTGCAAGGATTAACATATTGCCACCTATCCGTTTTTCACTGATTACGAAAGTAATCCGTATGGGCGGTTGCTTGTAGTACTTAATATACACTGTATTTCACCCTGAGACTAACCAAAACGGAGATTACCAACAAGACAGACATTTAATGATAAAGGTGAATGTGGGAGCTTCAACCTCGAATTGTGAAATGAAAATGTGGGCTAATCAATTAAACCCAGAGCAGAGGCTCGTAAAAAGACAGAAGTATACATCAACTTGTTTGTGCACATCCTAATAAGTAAGTTTAGATGTTTTCATTTCTATTTCAATAGTGTCTTAGAAGTTCTCGAGCGCGCAAAACTATACAGAACCTATCTACACCGATTTCAACTTTAAACTCTTCCGTTCCAAGATACACTTAACACGGCATGTTCTTGAAGATATGTGATCGCTTGCGTATTTGTTCTGCATCTTCACACTTTATCAGCTCCGAAATGACTTCCAAGCACCAGCCAAAATAATAAGAGCCCCTCTAATTACCGTCACTTAACGGCACGCGTAAAAAGAGGGAAGGAGTCATCGCTGTTTTACGTTAAAAATCGATTGATACTATCTCGGACATAAATCGAAACCGACTAGACACGTGTTACTATTACTCAATCTTTTCATGTTTCCCTAACAATACGTATTTTTTGAGATTACGGTCTCATACCGCAAGTATCGCTTTTAGGTCTTGTTTGGAAAAACTTTTCTGCCGCACTTCTGAATGGCATTAACCCCAGAAGAGTAGAGTGAGGCCGATAGAAAGAGAACTGTGCAATCACATGTGACCTCTGTATACACAGTAGCATAAAGAGAAAGTTCAAGTTAATTTTGCTGCCTTTCCCACTATCTCAGCTTCTGGTCTGCAAGCAAAATATTTTCGTTTGTCTAAAAATTGTTTAACTTCTTCCCAATTGTGATTCAGTTTTTAGACTCCTGATCCATGTCGAGTTGTTACAATGATCGTATGAAAGTGAGAAAATGTGCGAAGAAGCAAAAGTGAAGCATTGGGCGACAGATTAGAAAATGGCGCAAACTGTAACGTTTTGCACACTATTTTCCATTTCAAAATT